>JAVFBZ010134492.1:0-23198 GCA_032466195.1 Katharina tunicata
TATATTGCCCAATTTTAAAAACAATCCTAACATTATTGACAGAGAAATAGTCCATTTAGTTAGTGTTACATCAACAACAAGAACAACAAAAGCCTAAACAAGAGAGTGAGTAAGATCTAGACTCCGTTCTCCACGGAATAAAAATATATTAATAAACATTGGGCCAACCTGATAGGGAAGGGAAGCCCTGGCCAGTTTTAAGACCCAGTCTGCTTCTGCCAAGGACTGGGCTAACTTCAACGTTATTACAACACATAATAACCCTTTGTTTGATACCTTCATAAAAGTGGATTGGGTCATAGCCTAAGCCCATAATGCTAATACCTTGTCTGGGCCAAAGCAATATGGATTAGCCTGTACTATGTCCAACGTATTTTCATACAAATACAGCTGACATGAGAACCCATTTAATTATTTGAAATCTATCATTTTATTCACGATCAGAAATAGAAAACTTTCATCCCACCCCCAACTTACACCAAAGCGCATAATCTAATTCTTTGTAACGTCTGCACCATAAGGTTGGAGTGTATACATTTACTGTCATTCTTCATAACGTCTCCACCATAAGGTTGGAGTGTATACATTTACTGTCCCTTTGGAGGTTGTAAATCAATAATTTGCTGTCCAATGGGAAGTGGCAAACCAACAACTTGCGGCAGGTGTATATTGCACCTGTTCACCAGTGGCTCATGGGTAAAAATTAAGATACATCACCTTTCAAAGATACTAAATAGAAAAGCTTTCTGTGCCTCTCAGATCTACGCTAAGAGGGGAGAGGTATCTCAGATTGAGTCTAGTTCAGAAAATGATGCAGAATGAGATACATGCTGGACTCCAAACCACGGCCTCAAAGTTAGACTTATGTCACACCAGGCCGGCTTGACCTCGACGCCACCAGAATACACTGGATACAGTCTGAACTAGTTGGACTTGCCTTGGAATGCAATCAGAACTAGTTGGACTTGCCTTGGAATGCAATCAGAACTAGTTGGACATGTTCAATTTTAATCAAACATCATCCAACACCAGCATATATTTTGCTTTGTTACCTGAAGTCATTAAATAAATGTTAGAACGTTGTCAAAAGAAATTGGTGCAGTGTGACATGAACACTGACAACTTCTTCAGACTATTCCTGACTGTACAAGACTGTCCAGTCGCGTGCCATCAAACCTTGTCGGACATTAGTTAAAGGCACAGCAGTACCAGCTGAGGCCGGCCACTTAGACCACTCGGTCATCTGGCCACCTACATCAATCTGGCTTGCTGACAGGACTCCAGCAAATCTTCTGAACAAGAGCTTGTTTGACAAGTCAAAAGAGGCTAACTGTTCTTAAATTAAATATAGTAATCTTCAATCAGTTAACATGTATATACATGTATATAAGTTTTATCCAGCTTGCTTTATTTTGAATCTAGTATGCATAATAAACTCCTAATTTTGCAAAATATTGTTGCAGTGAGGTTCTTTTCTAAGCTGTGTATTTTACATTTATTTTACTGTGAATTCATGTTAAATTTTGATTCAGATAATTTGTACGATAGAATCCTCTTCCTTAAAAACTTCTGAACAAATATCCTATTTGTTAGATGGTCATGTTTCTCACACTTAACATTTCTATAAATTGAATTTTAAATGTCCGAAAAGCCATTTTAAAACTGGTATCTAGCAATGCCCCATTTTACTACATATTTTTTAGCCTCCATTTCAATGTAATATTTCTTTAAATTTCAACTTTATATTGAGTTGAAGGAACAAATTTACATTATTATATACTCAGATATATTCACTGTATGTATGGCTATAATTTTAACTGAACATCAGACCATTGGATGCTAATATAGACAACATATGTTTATAAAACCAAATACTGCAAAATTTTATTTTTCAACTGTCATAGTTTACTTTGTTATGTATCTAATGTTTTCTAATGTAGGGAAATAAACTGTGCATGTAATTTTACTCCATAAAATGTGTATATAACAGTTACCTGCTGTGATACTTTCTTTAAAATTGTATATATTGCATGTAATACTTTTTAAGAGGTGTTGATTTTAATTTTTTTAAGTGCGTTTATTTTAGAATTTGTTCAATCTAATATTTAACAAATTTACATGAAACAATGTTTCAACTGTCAGGGGTTGGTTTTTATAATGTCCTTAAAACACAATTTCTTTAATTTTCTGTTTTTATGCAATTGTCATTTTAATATTAAAAGCATAATTTGTGTAGAAAAGAAAAAGAAAGAGAAACAAAACATTGTTATCTGTACATGTTATACCTTGGGGAAACCGTTATTAACCACATTATTCCAAACAACTGACTATTAAATATTCACAGATCACTCGTACAACTTAATTTTGATTTACTTACAATGTGCCGTATGAAAGACAGGTTGAGAGTGGCATGCCATCATATGAGTGAAATAACCTCCAGTATAGTGTGAAACCCTAATCAAACAAATAAACAAGCCGATTGATTTCAAACAAAACAATCCCCAACCTGTCAATTTGTCATGTTGATGAGACTTATGAAGCCAACAGAGTAATAATGAAATTGATAGTATCTACAGACGTTCTACACAGAAAAGTTCTCCTTCAGCTACATCAGTTCCTAATCTTCCAGTTTTCATCAATTCAAAGCCAATTCTCTAAGTCTAAACCTTATTTTTACAATATTAAAAGTTTTTTATTTTTTTTATTTTTTTTTACGTCAATTCATGTTTTTATAGTGTTATTCTTTAGGACTGCAATGGGCTTTTCTTCAGTTGTTATACTGCCCATAAAAAGTGGCAAAGCAATTGGACAAAGAAATGGGAGGCCCAGATTGCCACATGCATCAATCTGAACTGAATTACAATGCCTCCTCTCTATGTCACTGCTTTGAAAAGAGGTCCTCACTTTCTGTGCACTATGCATTTCTGTCCGTCACCAGAATAACTGACTAATTGATGGATCCATAATTTGCAAGTGATCGAAGTTTCAGCCTCTGATTCAGTTGATCTAAACTGTTTTATGTAGCATTTGTCAACATCTTTCAGAACTGATCAAATGAATCTATAGTGCTTGTCATATGTCCTACACCCATTTATCTAACTATATCTACATGTACAATGTATGTTGTTGGGACTGATTTTCTTCACTTACTGAGCAGCAAGTAGTGGTGGGTAAAACGGAACTCGGGTTATTTCTACACTTCATATAAAGAGAGCAATGCTGTGTTATGTAAAACAATAAAATTGCTGGTATTAATGATATACAATTAGTGACTTGTTTTTAGTAAAGTCTCCTTCTATTGCAATTTTGCCAAAAACAATATCATCTTTTGTCTGGGTATGTAAACTGCTGTTCATTTTCATCTCTTTAATGGCACAACTTACACTTCGGTTTGTTCAGATTGTACAATTAAACTTCTTTGGCTTACTGTCACTGTTATATATGTATATGTGCTTTTGTGATTACCTTTGTTAGATTGATTTTTGGCTATATGACAAGGAAAAAGAACGGGTTTCAAATTCAAATATTATTCACTAATGTTAAACAATAGACTAAACTGATGTGATTTTCAACAAATTAGGAGCTGTTGGTTTCTTGCTTGTCCACTTCAGGGTATGCCACTGGCTGGAGTGACCAGTCATAACGGTAGTATTCTAGTGAAGCTATTCCACAATGAGACCCCTCTATTATCAGTGTGAGGGGCTCTAAGACTTTTAAATGACGGGTCGGATCATGGGGGTGTCCTGCCTGCATGGCTGCCGGATTTGCCTAGCTTTCCGGTGTCACTAGAAACTGGTCTCCCAGTAAAAGGAAGACTAGGTTTCGCTTGGCAGAACTGGTGTCTGATCGGGGCGGAACCCTGGGTATTCCAAACTCTACGCCATGGTTACAGCTTGGACCTGGCTGTCGTCCCCCCTCTCGTAGTGAGTCCCGGGCAGTCTTGTATTCCAGTAGCTCCCGATCAGGTTCCCCAGTTAATGTCTTCGGTACAGGCCTGTTTGACGAAAGGGCTGTACGAGAACTTAGGCATCAGATCAGTCTCTCGGGTCCCAACTCCCCAGTTTCCTGGTCTCTAAGAACGATTCTCTGGAGAAAGGCATGATCTTAAACTTGTCTGTTCTCAACGAGTTCCTGTCTGAAACTGCCTCACTTCCGGATGGAATCATTCAACACTATTCGTTCGGCAATGAGGCAGGGCAAATGGATCACCTGTCTGTTCTCAACGAGTTCCTGTCCGAAACCGCCTCACTTCCGGATGGAATCATTCAACACTATTCGTTCGGCAATGAGGCAGGGCAAATGGATCACCTCGCTTACCTACACATTCCAATTCACAAGCGATTTGTCAAGTTCCTAAGGTTTGTAGTGGGCCGCAGGAAGTTCGAATTTCTGGTTCTACCTTTCGGCTGTCGGCGTCACCTTGGGTATTCACCAGGATTTTCTCTCCAGTAGATGCGTTTATCCACAGCAGGGGTATCAGATACCTTTTTTTGACGATTCCTTGTAACGGAACACCGATCCTTGTCAGGTCAGTTTGGACACCGAGTTTGTTTGGAACCTGCTAGTAGGATTAGGCTACCTTCCACACAAAGTCGAATCAGGCAGACTACCGACACAGACTCGAGTTTTTCTAGGAGTAGAATACAAGACCCTCGAGTTCGAGGTGTTCCCATCACAAGACTGGTGGTTGAAGATCCTACATGTCTGCTGTATGGCTCAGTTGTCAGAGTGCTGGGCAATTCAGCTCGCATCTCTGTTGACCCTCCTGACTTCGGTTCAGGACGTAACTTTACGTTGGCGTCTACATCTCGGGCCCTTACATGTTCATCTAAATGCTCATTGGCGTGTGCGTCATTTGAACCCCCGAGTGGTGTTGACGCCAGATGTCAAAATTCATCTGAGTTGGTAGCTTCAACCAAGGAATTTTCTACAAGGAGTATTGCTGAAGCCGTTTCAACCAACGATGAGTCTCTTCATTGACGCATCCTTGGAAGAGTGGGGAGCCCACCTGCAGTCCAGGTCAATGAGCAGGACGTGGTCCCCCCAACTTCAGTCATGTCATATCAATATCCTGGAGTTTGAGGCGGTCATCAGGGCGGTGAAAGCCTTTTATACCGGTACTGTACGCCTCCAAGCTGTTAGTATTCACGGAAAACACTACAGTGATGGCCTACATAAACAGTTAGGAATGGACAGGATCCCCACAACTCCTGGAGTTTAAATGGACTCTATTCAACCTATGCTGGTCGAACAACATAGTCATACTATGTCAGGCTCGCCATATTCCGGGTCACCGCAATATATTAGCAGATTATCTATCCAGACATATGGCAGAATGGCAGTTACACCCGGAAGTGTTCCGGCGTATTTCACAGGTTTGGGAGACTGCCTTGGTAGACCTGTTCACGATATGTTGGAACCATCAGGTCCCTGTCTACATGTCACCAAGCCCAGATCCAAACACGTTAGCTGTGGACGCGTTGACTGAGGATTGGTCGGGCATGATTGCCTACGCCTATCCACCGCCAGCAATCCTACCTGTAGTGCTGTGGAAGATCGCGACTCACCAATGTGTGGTCTAGTAGTACCATGGTGGCCAGCACAACCCTGGTTCCTGGAACTACTTGAACTTATCGTGGGTGTTCCAAGGGAACTTCCTCAGTAGAAGAAATTACTATGCCAAACCCGAACGAACCTGTTTCACTGCGATGCTACGGCTACACGTTTGCAGGTGCCCCAAGATTCTCTCTTTAAGACAGGCTTTTCCCGAGAAGCTGCAAAAAAAATGGTGGAATCCACCAGGGAATCTAAGAAAGCGGTCTATCAGTCCAAGTGGAAGGTGTTTTGTGAGTGGTCCTTGACGTTTCCTAAGCCACTGCCCCTGTTCTAAAGGTAGCCGATTTCTTATTATACCTTCTACAGTTAGGCAGTTAGACCGTCAACGGTGGATGTATATCGTACTGTGATCACTAGAGTTATCTATCTCAAAACTCCTGTTGATCTTGGGGCGGATCGTAGCCCCTCAGCGTTAGTTAGGTCCTTTAATATTTCCAACACATCGAGGATTCCCAGACTATCCCAGAGGGATTTATTGCTAGTACTCAGGTTCCTGTCCGGCTTGCCGTTGAGCCTTTAGACATAGCGGATTTAAAGTTGGTTACAAATGTGCGTTTCTATTAACCTTCGCTTCAGCAGCGCGGGTTTCTGAGATTCATGCCCTGGACGAGAGAGCGATTAGGCACCTTCGGGATTGGTCGTCAGTTTCGCTTGAAATTTACTCTCCCGGAAATTGTAGCAAAGAATCAGAGTTCGGACGATTCATCTTCAAACGCGAGTTTAATATCCCAGTTTTTTTGTCCCTGGGCTTGGAGGCAGATTGGTTGATGTGTCCAGTAAGAGCCTTGGCCATCTACACGTCAAGATCTAAGCCAATAAGGGCCGGGTATAGACGATTATTCTTTCTGCTCAGCATAAGCAGGAAATATCTAAAACACTAGCTTCCTAAAACTGTGCGTTTGGCTTACAAATGGGTTAGTAACTCTGATGGTGCACTATCTACATGACATTGGTGTGGGACGATGTTTAGTCTCTAGGCACCTTGGTAGCAGCGCAGGCGTTTACCAGGGTCTTGGCGAGTAGCCGCTAGGCTGATACAACGTTTTTACTTTCGTTTTCTGCTCCTTTTGTTCGTCTGACTGTTCCTTTGTGTACCTTGAGTTTGAATGTCAGCAGTTCGTTTTTCCCTCTTGGCCTGTCTCACCTTGCGTTGTTAGCTAGCTCTGTCCTCCTCCTATGTTGTATTCTAGTGCATTAGTCAGTGGAAGTAAGTAGTTTATTGTGTAAGAAACTTGACAAATTTATAAATAATTTGTATGTTTTTAAATAAACTTACCTTCCACTGACGGTAATGACCCGCCCGTCCTCCCCACTTCAGATTTATCTTATTTCTGCTGAAGTTATAATAGGATTTGCGCATGTCCACGCGGTCCGACCACGAGAGTAGGTGAGGGCGCAGTTTAGGCCAAATATTGCATGCAGTTTCTGCTTTGCGAAAGCTGTAGTTTCAAATCTCAAAAACAAATGATGAAAAAATTTATTATTTATTTGATTGGTGTTTAACATTGTTCTCAAGTGTATTTCACCTTTATGACGTTACTGGTGTCAATGGTGTGTGGTGCAAAATGGGAAGAAACCCTGTAATTCCCTTTTACATAAGGATCGACCAGGGGATTCAAACACGACGAATCAAATTTTGATTATAATTGTACATTGCTGAGTGACAGATGCCCCCTACCGATTACATTTCTTCCACATAACTTCAAGTACCAGGGATAAACTCAGTTGTACGGGACACCAGCGGAGAGAAGAGACTTGAAATTAAAGTATGAAACACAGAATTATGCTTGAAAACGACGTTAGAACCTACATTGAAATGTTGAAATAAACAATACACAGGATTGTCTATCAGCTGTCAGATTCAAGGCAAAATGAATTTATTTCATTGGTGTTAAACCTCCTACTCGTGGGTATTTCACTTTACGGATGACTTTGCAAGGCAAGATGAAATTGATTGACATTTGCACCATTTGGCAGGAGACATGCCTGTCAGTCATATCCAAGGGTTGGTATAACTTGACTGCTTTCCCCGGTAGTTTATCAAATGTCAGGCTCTCAACCTATCACAGAAGTTGTGGATGAGCGACGTGGCCTGAGTACTGGTAGCCGGATGATGGTAGGAACACACCAGTATTCCATAAGGTAGCCTACTGATCACTAACCCACTACTGTCTTCCGATGACACGCAGTATACACTGAGGAAAAAAAAACATCAATCAGTCTACATTAATTCCTTTACTGATCACAGTGAATGGTGTATGGTAAATCCATATGGTGTATTGCCATAAATTAGCATGTTTGCTTGTCCAACAATGACTAGAAAATAAGCAATAATAGATTGCTTGAATGTATATGCAAAGTCGTCATATAGTTGAAATACTCTTTAGTACGGCATTAAACACCAATCAAATAAATACAAAAATTAAAACTGGGCATATAACAAGTGTGCGATGCTCTAAAGACTATAATCAGGAGCACTTTTAACAGAAATATGTTTAAAACATTTCACATCAAGTCAGATCTTAGAATTATATTCTGTCATGTATGGATTTGAATATGGAAACGAATTACAGCATGTCGACCTTATAAGTGTTGACAACAAAGTTTAATAGTACTTGAGCCGGAGTAATATGGAAATATCACCCTCGTCTTTTATTTTGCATAATCAATAGCTAGAGGCTTGTGATTTTTAAAATTATCAGACGAGTGATATTGAGCGTATCAGTTACACAGGCTCTCGTCCACCCGTTGGATAACCTCTGATACAGACCTGCACATGTGAAGCCTTACCACGGGACCAGAACTACATGAACAGTCTTGATATATATTAACATAGATTCTAGAAGGGTAACATGAACTTGGAACAGTAAAAGTTACCAGTTTTGACAGAATTTAATATTTCATGCTACTATAATACTGATGTACATGTATCTAAAAAATATGATTATTATTCGGGGTGCACAAAATGGCCACTGAATACAGTGACCAACAATTAAGCTACTGTCAGACTGGTTCTGTTCAACAGTTGTCAGCTGGTGGTGGAACCCTTAATATAATGACAACTTTGTGAATACCTGTTTTGGAACCGGCTCCTAAGAGTCTATCCTCTCAGACTCCGGGTGTTGTCTCTATTAGAAACCTCCCAAAATCCATACATCAAATGTTGTTTTCTGTGACATTATGACAGTCTCTAAGGTTTTATTGTTTATTTACTTTATACTTTAACTTCATGCTCACATGATGGTTCATAAATATAGTATTGATTGGGTATTTATGATGTACTTAAGGTTATTCCACTCATGACAACATGCCAGCCCTATGTACGAAGAAACCACTCAAGCAAAACTACTGAGCAGCAGACAAGGACATGGAGAGGGCTCAAAACAGAACACCACAAGAAATCAGCTTACTTGAGTCCCTTAGCTCAGAGAGCACCAGGGCACAGGAAGCTCCCACCAACCACCCGCATATACTGTATCAGCTGAATGGTGTTTCACATGTATGATGACTTTGCATTGTTGGAAAACCAAAAAATGAAACTGAAAAAGCTGTATCCACCAGAAACTTGACCTTTATAAATCTCTAGGTCACCAAGCTGACTCAAACCAATAACCCAGTTCTAGGAGAGGTATGCGCAAGACTCATATGGTTTCAAAGATGCTCCTGGCACATTGAAAATGAAGAAGGTACTCACATTAACAAGGGAGACAACTGTGAAAGAATTTAATACCTGCAGAAAGTTTTCTTGTAAATCTTGAAGTCTGTTAAATGCTCTGATAGTCTGAGTTTAATTCCACTATTCAACTCTTTCTTATCTTCACTGCTCTTAGCACTGCTAAACAAGTCAACAATTGGTATGAAGTCTTCCTGAAATCAAAACAAATATATCTGACTTGTTCGTTTGGGGTACATACGCTTTTTTCACTAAAGGCATGCTAGCACCCTCGGTGAAGGTTTGCTTGTTTGATTGGTGTTCAATGTCGTACTCAAGACTATTTCACCTATATGACGACCTAATATTAATTATTAATTTGCTGTGCAGGTGTATAGTGGAAAACCGAGAAAAAAAAGAAGTAAAAACCAGCCCGCAGAACACTTCCCTTATATACATACGGTTCACACCCCCTCGCTGAAGGAAACCACCCCATTGATTCCAAGTAACAGTTATTTCTCCTTTGATAACATTTGGATAATTTTACATCAAGGAGATTGGGTTGCTGGTAGCCAATCCTGGAAAATAAAGCTCTACCTTGACTCTACAAATAACTACTTGCATGTACAGTTCTGAACAGTTAAATTAAGATGCAACAATTTCTAGTTCATTGACCTTTATTTGAACAAATTAAACTGTTAAACTATTTTTCAAACAAGGATATTTCTAGAAAGTCTAGTGACATCAGTTGTAAACTGAATTTGGCTTGTGTGTATTGATTTCATACGGTATGCAGAATAATCTGGAATATTCATGATTATCAAAGCTGACTGACCAGTTTGCTTTGTCTTATTTTATTTACAGTGTCAAAGCTTGAATGTCCCAGTTAACTATATTATTATGAACACCATAATTTTTGTATTTTCGTGGTATTTTTAAGATGTTTCCCATTTGAGTAAAGTTTGCTTTGATTTTCTTACCTATTGCGGATTTGTGACAAATGTAAATACCTAAGATGCTTGGAGCCCTTCTCTGTCAATAATACTGTTGAGTGTACATTGCATGAAAATGGAATTGAAACAGACACAGAATTTTCTGGTTAGCGGCCCAGCCGAAGTAAAATGTTAAGGTCTGCAGAGCACTTTCTATTTTTTCGTGACTGGCATTCTGTGGACTGCCTATCAGGTTTAAATCCTAACAAGGATAAATTGAGTTTTATTATCTAAGAGGATTTCATGAAGTATCCAGGACCATTCTACAAGGAAGTTGTAAAAACAGACATCAACTAACACATAATTATCACTTGTTAGTTACAAACTTATGGTAAATATTTGAATATATATTTAAAAGTAGTATTGGGGCATAGCATCACCCAGCTATCTCAGTCAGCCTCTGAGTTATGACAGCATCACTCAGCCATCTCAGTCAGCCCCTGAGTTATGACGGCATCACCCTACCATCTCAGTCAGCCCCTGAGTTATGACAGCATCGCCCAACAATCTCAGTCAGCCCGTGAGTTATGAAGGCATCATCCAACCATCTCAATCGGCCCTAGAGTTATGATGGCATCACCCTACCATCTCAGTCAGCCCCTGAGTTATGACGGCATCACCCTACCATCTCAGTCAGCCCCTGAGTTATAACAGCATCACCCTACCATCTCAGTCAGCCCGAGTTATGACGGCATCACCCTACCATCTCAGTCAGCCTCTGAGTTATGACACCATCACCCAACCATCTCAGTCAGCCCCTGAGTTATGACGGCATCACTCAGCCATCTCAGTCAGCCCCTGAGTTATGACAGCATCACTCAGCCATCTCAGTCAGCCCCTGAGTTATGACAGCATCACTCAGCCATCTCAGTCAGCCCCTGAGTCATGACAGCATCACCCAACCATCTCAGTCAGCCCCTGAGTTATGACAGCACCACCCACACAGCCCCTGAGTTATGACGGTATTACCCAACCATCTCAGTCAGCCCCTGAGTTATGACAGCATCACCCAACCATCTCAGCCAGCCCCTAATCAGTTATGACAGCATCACCCTACCATCTCAGTCAGCGCCTGAGTTATGACGGCATCACCCTACCATCTCAGTCAGCCCCTGAGTTATGACAGCATCACCCAACCATCTCAGTCCGCCCCTGAGTTATGACGGCATCACCCTACCATCTCAGCCAGCCCCTGAGTTATGATGGCATCACCTAACCATAATGCCAAATAATATCTTAACTTTGGGATAATATTGACAGATATGAAATGGTATAAATGTACCTGTTTCAGAGTAGATAGGTTTCCATGTCTGTAGCTGACAGTTCCTCTAGGTGACATCATCACTACTCCACTAATCAGACCAGAATTCAACAAATAACCTGTCAACAATAAATTATTATTACGTTGTACATGCACCTAATACGAAATTGGCAATCTGCCAATGATTTCGTACAGAATAAACGCATCTGACAATCTACCAATGACGTAAAAAAGAATGATGTAATGAATAAACACATCTGATAAATTGATAATATACACATAGAATAACAAAATGGGTGACGCATGCAGGTGTCACAATTAGGTCATTCATATTAGGTTAGTACACAGCAAAAGTCAATCAGTTCATTTGCCGCTAAAACAACTGACAATACAAATTTTTTTTCATACTATTTGCAAACGTATTGGCTCTTCGGGGTAAAAAAATAGGTATGACGTTTATTTACATGGTCAGATTGCTAATATTACCACACTGACCAGGATGTATGTATCCTATAAACGCCATAACTAGTAGTACTGTATGGCAAGCCAAAGTGGAAAAAAAATCAAGATCTCTAATTTTGACCACAAGATCTACATTTTCTGTTCAACTTAGCTAAGATAATAAGGTTAATAAACGTGTCCAAGAACAATTATCAACAAATAAGATATAATACAAATAGTTTTTTATTTGCTCCATTATTATTTCAAGGTCCAAGGTTTTAATTTGTTACAAAACTTTGAAGTGATCCAAGACTGTTTCCACTCCAATAACGTTTTGGTCCAAGGTTCACATGACTAATTCAAAATACAGGTAACCACATGTATAAATTGATGACATCTGTATGGTGGCTCTAGCTACTAAGTACTGATACCCTGACCCTCTGAAAGGGCAACCTTTGGCACAATGTGACACAGACCTACCTGTATTGCTGGGTAAGAGCCCCGAGGCCAAAAGCAAAAATCTGCAGCCTGTCACGCACTTGGCAGTTTGGTGTTAAGCGACGTCATCAGTCCTGGTGGTCACGTTAATTTTGGATAATTCATGTGAATCTTGGATCCAATCGTGATTCGCTTTGGTTATCTGTTTTAGCATTTTTTTTTATGGTGGTATCTATCCTTATGTGTATTGACTGGCCATTTTGTCAACCTTTATCCCCAAAAAAGTGGCAGTGGGGTAAAAAGAGCCAAATCACCCTATAGGCCTAATAAGCACGGTGTGATCCAGAATTAAAAAAAAATAAAAAATCTGTAAACTGCTAAAACAGTAGTAGGCCTACCGGCAATTTGCAGTTTACAATCATGGAAATAGTCTATACACACAAACGTATAACTTTGTGCAGCATGAAACTGTTTCTCGAAGTCAGAAACCAGGCAATTACACAGGCAAGATGGCCATTCAGTAGACGTAGGAGAAGATCCTGTAATTTAATTTGGGCCAAAAAGAATCTTGGATCATAAAAAGCGTTGGACTTACATGTAAAATTTCTTGAACAAAAGAATTGTATAAAATTCGAAATTCATATATAAGCTTACATAACGGTATTTAAATTTTTTGTTGTTTTTTGTCAATCATGGATTAAAAAGGTAAGCATTAATTGAGTCTTGAAATTTCCCCCTTTTGGAGTGCCATAGTACTGAGTTGGTAATTAATACAACTTTCATTCATTTTTATTAGTAGGGTACCGAGTATTATTAAGGGAATAATTTATGTTTTGAAGTACGTAGGACTGGAGTATCATGACATTAAATTGGAGTCAAAGTCAAGAAGATAATTTGATCAAAATAATTTCTTAACTAGATTTCATCTATCTTTTGTTGGTGACGTCTTAATTAAAGTTCAAGTTCTTTCTTGCCGGTATTGATTGAAGTCTACCCCAAAACCAGACACATCTGTTTGTGATGATGTTCAAGTTGTATTGATTGATCCTCAATGTTACAATGTGTGAACATGAAAAAATCAATACTGTGTATAAGGACTCGAGAACAACGTGACAGCTTGAACGGCGTCTTAACACAGTGGCAGAAGAACTTGGCTAGATTACCATGCCATCAAGAGAGCTCCGCTAAAAAGATCTGACCAGTTATACCCAGTCAAATTTACGACTGGCTGGCTCGAAATGCCTAGGCCTAAGCTTGCAGGTAAATACAAATAATTTAAATCATTAGCAACTTGAAAAAATCAAATGAAGTTTGTGTCAGATAAATTTACGTTCAACAAAATTTTCCCAAGAGAGAACAGCTTCTTCCATCGTCTTCTCGGGCTATCAGATTTGTTAACCATATCAACTTTTTAAACATAAACCTTCAGTTCAGTACCCTCCACGAACTTGGAGCTCACAGAATTCGGAGCTCATACAGGTAAGATTCTAGGACTACCACGAACTGAGATGGTAAAAATATCCAGTTGCAGAGTTACTTCTCTTGAAAGTCAGCTGCAGCTCTCCTACATTCGGGACATATAGGAAGAGTAATGAAGGGGAAATAATGTATAGCACACGTACCTGATATTGAAGAAGGAGAAGATGAAAATGGACGAAACAGGTTAAGATTGTTTACTGTTTATTTTTTACAAGTTTACCCGTTGATTCATTTGAACAAATAAATGATATATTTAATTTAATTGAGTATTGAATATCAATTGTAATTGAATTTGGGATCATATTACTTTTACTTTTCCGATAATTACTGTACATGCACTCGCTAATAACAACAACAACAAGCTGACACAAAATATTTAACTGGTAAGTGAATCCCTAACTTATGCCCAATTTGGGCTAAGTGTAGAATTAGTCCGTCACCTGTAACAAGCATTTAAATACTTTATTGTTAGGTTCATAAGTTTGGGTTAGGTTTTAGAGTTAAATTTAGGGTTAGGTTTAGGGTTTGTCTTTTTGTTACGACAAGGCTAAGGGTAGGCTATGGATTACGTAGTAGACTAATAAAGATACAGAACTTTGCGTCTAGGCTCCGGGTAGTCCTAGCCCAGTAAACAGGACATGGTCATGCTATGCCACCAGGTCCTGCTATGAAAAATTCGAAAAGTTTTGGTGGAAGCGTAAGCAGCAGCTTACTCACAGAATTGTTCAAGTACAAAAGTTGATATGATGAAGATCACAGCGATACACCATTCACGCCCAAATTTTATACTAGAGGCTTCTTTTTCAATTCAAACGAGATGTACAGCGCTTTTTATCCTTGCAACCGGCAGTTCATTTTTCTCCCGCCATGTTTGCCTCGATTCAAATATCGCTGGCTGAAGGGGATTAGACTACCACAATCTAGCAAACAAATGATGTAGTCTAATACACTCACCCACATTGTATCCGCGACATTTGACACTAGGCAAGCATGGGGTATTAAAAATTGAACTGTCCGTTGGCGAGGATAAAAAGTGACATACATCTTGTCCTGTTCAGGTCCTGTTTACTGGGCTAGGTTGTGGTTATTTTTTAATAGACTCAGAGATGATTGTGAAAAATGATGGATCAATTCTACAATCTGTCCCAGAACTGTATTAAAAACTTTTAAAAAGGAACCTGAAGGATGCATGATATGTATTATTTTGGATATTGACAGGCCCTAGTAATCATTCACTCTGATTTCCTTTGGCATGTGGCCATGAATATGTTCACTAAACAAATAAATAATCCTAATTCGAGTTATAATATCAATTTATTGAGTCTGTGGTTGGTTGGAGCTTCCTGTGCCCTGATGCTCTCTGAGCTACATGCAATTGGCACCAGGAAGCAGATTTGAAGTGGTGTTCAGTATTTTGTCCTGTGGTGTCCAGTATTTTGTCCTGTGGTGTCTTATATTTTGCCAGTGTTGTGAAGGGTGTGTCCTTACACCACTAGGTCGGCATGCCTTCATATAAGTGAAACAACCTTATGTTGGGCGTAAAAGTCAAACCCCAATCAAACAAACAAACACATTAATTTATTTAGATTTATTTCTCAAATTCTAGAAGGTTCTCTCACCTCATATTGGATCAAGTTCTTCAAAGCAGCTGGCGTGCCAGTGGGAGATGCAGCCAATTATGCTTTGGCTTTCTCTGATAACCGAATACAGAAAGCCATGCTGATGGATTTGAACAAAGAGTACCTGAACGATATGGGAATAACAAGACTTGGCGATGTTATTGCTATTCTAAAACATGCTAAATCAGTACATGGACAGGTTGGTATGAAATTTCATAAGGAATAATTCAAAGATAACTTTAAATGGAATGAAGAAATAATCAAATTTCAAGTTTTAAGTCAAAAGTTAAAAATATATAGTTCTTTTTTGTCATGTTTATTCAATTTGATATAATAAAATTACAGCATAATCTGAAATCTATGATGCAAACATTATTATAAAAAAAAAGACAAAAAAGAAAGTATTACAACTGTTTAGGGTTGAACACTTTGAACTGTAGAAAAGACAGTTGTCATTTCCAGTTAAAAAATTTAAGGGTTGTATATACTGAGCTGAGGTTTGAGTTATAGCAATATTTATTTTCTCTAAAAAAAAGTAGTGAATCTGTAACTTCAGGTACATGTAGGATATGTCCATTATCAGTGACATTATCAGAATCATAGCATATTCAATTTTTTGCTCCTGTGCTTTCAGCTAATGGAACATTTTAGGAAAACACATTTTACCTACCTGTCTGTTTTTTTGTATGCTCCTTCATAATCCACAAGCGAGTGGTCTGGGCGGTAGCATCCTGTGCCCTTGTGCTCTTTAAGCTAAGGGGCATCAGCAAACCTATTTGTTGTGGTGTCCTGTTTTGCCAGGTTTATTTTGGGTGGATTCCTGCACCGATTCAGCCGGCACATGAGTGAAATAACCTTAAGTACAGCATAGAACCCCAGTCAAAGAAAACTCACAAGAACATTATCACAGTGGTCTATATTTCTATGTTATCCATGTTTATTTTCCATATGTTTGGGCTGGTGGTTGTGAAAGAGCCTCTTGTGCCCTGGTGCTCTCATAGCTAATGTGCATCATGAAGCTGACGTGTTGTGGTGTCTTTGAGGGTGTCCTCCAGCGTCATTGGGGGTGGTTTCTTTCACAGATTTACCTTGCACGCCTTCTTAACGTAAACCTCAAGAAACAAACAAACTATATGTTTAACGCTTCATTGTATGTTCTGTGTATTATATGTATTATGTTTTTTATTGTGATGGGCAGGATGCACGAGAGAAGATATTACAGGCATCCCAATCATCTCCAGTATCTGCTGGCATTCTGACATCTTCAGCCATCAGAGAAGCAGCTCGCTCATCACCATCCAACAGTCCTAAACTCACGCCCAAAAACAGATCTACAGGTATGTATTAAATCAATCTAAGGGAGGTGTGTCCTGAGCCATGTTGTGCTGTCTGTACTGGAGGAACATTATTTTGCCATCATGGCGAAATAATTCATATTGTATTGCTTCAGCTGTAACTGTATAATGTTGGAGTTCACTGTCATTATTTCAGTGAAGTACCCTTGAGCACAATGTTTGGTACCATTCAATCAAATCAATCTATCGGGTTCCTTGAAACTTGATTCCCATAGTTTCTTGGGGATATCCTAAGAAGATTCTGTCATATCTTCTTGGGGATATCCTAGGAAAATACTGGCATATCTTCTTGGGGATATCCTAGGAAGATCGTGTCATATCTTCTTGGGGATATCCTAGGAAAATCCTGGCATATCTTCTTGGAGATATCCTAGAAAGATTATTAGTTATTGACGTTTTTCAAAGGGTGTACGGATTTTTATGACCGTCTTGAAACTTGTACACCCTGAGCCGCAGGCGAAGTGAGCTTTAAGACGGTCATAAAAATCCGTACACCCTGCGAAAACGTCAATGACGAATTTATTATCCGTCAAGCCTCTCTGTCAGAGTTTAATTTAAATTAAATTCGTGACAAATGTGTCCTCTCCAGTGTTTCGTCTCGGTCAGAGTTACCTCCCCTGACCGCTGACGCTACCATGACAACGCTGTCAGAATCCAGGGACATCCAAAACAATCAATGTCGTTGTGTGCACAAAACAAGTCTGTAAAAACCGATGTTTAAGACATTTTACCGTCATTTAAATGTAGCGATTGTGAAGAAATGATGTTTTAAACTATATAATTGCCAACTTATTGACGAATGTTACGGTCAGTTTTATTAAATTAAGAAAACAAAATTCGAAGCGAAGGCGGCCATGTTTGTTTTTTATTAGACGTGAGTTGAAAATTCTCCCAGGGTGTATCCCCTGGCAAATTGACCGATCAAAACACAAGGAATTTGGTTGACGGATAATAATGTGTCATATCATCTTGGAGATATGCTAGGAAGATCGTGTCATATCTTCTTGGGGATATCCTAGGAAAATCCTGGCATATCTTCTTGGAGATATCATAGAAAGATCGTTTCATACCTTCTTGGGGATATCCTAGGAAGATTGTGTCATATCATCTTGGAGATATGCTAGGAAGATAGTGTCATATCTTCTTGGGGATATCCTAGGAAAATCCTGGTATATATCTTCTTTAAGATATCCCATAAAGATCGTGTCATATCTTTTTGGGGATATCCTAGGAAGATCCTGGCATATCTTTTTGGGGATATCCTAGGAAGATCATGGCATATCTTCTTGGAGATATCCTAGGAAGATCGTGTCACATCGTCTTGGAAATATCATAGGAAATACCTGGTATATCTTCTTGGGGGTATCAAAGGAAAGTTTCACTTCCATGTATATTGGTAACCACTAACCAGCAAAACAAAAATACTTAAATAGATTGATGTTTATTAATGTAGGCAGTTTCTGTGTGTCAGTACATGTTATCAGTGAGTATTGTTTTGTTTGTATTTTCAGCTGCCAGTCGCATTGTGGACCATTATATAGGGAATGACCCACAGGCTGCTCCTATGAACCAACCCTCACCCACAAACTCTGCTGGTAAATATATATATTGCGACGGTTATCAGGATATAACCCACAATAGTTATATCCCGACACTGGACTTTGAATATATATTGAAACAGTATAGTCACTCTAGCTTCAAGTTCCTGTATAAATTATGAGAACAGTTGTTTAAAAACGATGTCAACTGAGGTGAAAGAATGCTGCGTTTGCTTGGTAGACTGACATACATGTAGGTATGCAAGCCAATGAATGACCAAATCGTGACTAACTTGTCTCCATTTGAAAGAAATAAGGGCAAACCAGCAAATAACAGCAAAATTTCACTTCCATGAACTATCGCTCTCTGGCTTAGGGCAGTATGTTTCCAGATTATATTCATACTGTCATACTTAGCACTAATTGTGTAAAAGTCTCCAGCTAATGTTGGAATACAGCAACATCATATAAGTGAAATACCCTTGAGCATGGCATTAAACACCAATCAATCTATCAATCACCATGAACTATCTAGCATGAACTCACATACATGTATGTGTCACAACTGTATGTTTATTAGTCTCTTCTTGTTCGCATCTTGTTTTTAAGGTTGAGGGCAAGACTAGCGAATTTTGACAAAAACTTATTATTTTCCAAGTGTATTTGGAAAGACAATTGACCATATCACATTTGGAACCAAGGAAGCATAGCTGTTAATTATTTAATTTAAAAACCTGAAGTGACGTTATTGTTTGCACTGCATATATATCCTGTTTGTGTTACACAAATTGTGTCTGTCCTCTCATGAATGAGCTGATGGATTTTAAAATTGTATATGACATAACTGTTCCGAGCAACCCTTGGTCTTGTGTTTATGTCATGAGATAGATTTGCAGTCAACATAATGCAGGATGTCTTACTGCAATTATCTGAACCTCTGAGATAATCGCATAGGCCAATTTGAGTGCTTTCTCCAGATGGACGTTTTATGTGAACATAGCCCTGCCTTCGTATAACTGTAAGCGTTAGGATTGAAATACCCTGCAGTTAAGTATGTACATATATATCAGATCTATCTAGAAACTTGCCTCTGAGAATTGATCTAAAACATGAGATAATTTATCAACTTCAATTGTGATTACTCTTGACAAAAATATATCAAAAACAAAAACATATATCTAAAATATATATTAGAAACAAACATAACATTTTTCGAGATAAAAGCTTAAAAAAAGTTAAATATCAACATCAAATGAATCTTTTAGCGTAATATCCCAGTAGTTTTGTTTATTAAACATTACGTATGGAAAATAATGAAATCCAGTCGACCTGTCTTGCCCTGTAAAAGGTTAAAAATTATATGGGTATGTGGAAAACGTTTTAAGCAGCGCTCTGTCATGTATGGCCATGGTCTGGATGTCTATGGTGTTTTGCTGATAAGCCCTGGCTGGTTGGTAAGGGGCATGCCCTTTGTTGTTGTGTCGCTGTAGACAGTAGATCATGATTGATTTTACATGTTCATAACCTTATCAACCGGCACAACAATGAGGGACAGCCTGGACGAGACAGGCCTACCTTAGCTGCGAACAATGACGTCACACTTCCGGTTTTTAAATTAAGTAATTAACGGCTATGCTTTCTTGGTTCTAAAAGTGACACGTTCAAATGTCTTGGAAAATAATAAGTTTTTGTCGAAATTCGCTGGTCTTGTCCTTCAATCAATGCAGCATACATTGTACAGTTTTTATGTCAAAAACTAATGTAGCTTAACATTAAAATGGTACAAAAATTATTGTTACGGCATAATAATTATTTTATCTCACACAGAATGATGGAAAATCTAAACCATGTGGACCTTTTTTTTTTTTATTTGTTTTTAATTCAGGTTTGATATTGACCACTTCAAGTTCTGGTATAATACGCTTGAACACTGCCAAACAGAAAGAAGTGGTTCCTGTTCCAAAGAAGCGTCGAGTATTCCCTGAACATGAAGGCAAATACAAGATATTTATGCCCTCTGGCACTACAGCCAAAACTAAGAAGATTTTAGAACAGAAAAGGTTATGTATAACAGGTAAGTGGAGTGATGAGAAAAGCTGACTGAAAGAGGACAGTTACACAGTTTGTGGGAAATAGCTGAATGAAAGAGGACACATACACATTTTGTGGGAAATAGCTGAATGAAAGAGGACACATACACATTTTGTGGGAAATAGCTGAATGAAGGAGGACACTTACACAGTTTGTGGGAAATAGCTGAATAAAAGAGGACACTTACACATTTTGTGGGAAATAGCTGAATGAAAGAGGACACGTACACAGTTTGTGGGTAAAAGCTGAATAAAAGAGGACACATACACAGTTTGTCTCAACTACCCAGTGTGTAAAATGTCCATCCCAGTATCTGTAGATTGAGTGTTTGGTTTACAGTGGAGTTACAATGTCTTCCAGTTTTTATGTTTTCATTATTTTAGAACACTGTATTAATGTGTATTTACTGTTTTTATTGTTCAGAAACTCGGATGGGAGTGAAGAGCTCTGTGTTTGAACGTTTGGGTAAAGATTCAGATGATGATGAAGATGATGATGACTCCCAATCCCCTGCAGTAGTAACTGTTACTGGCCTGGATAAAATTGTACTAGGAAACACAGAGGATGCTGCTGTGAGTTATTTTTGTTTGGTTTATTGGTGTCATTGACAGCACCGACTTACATGTATATGTTGCAACAACAGTAATGAGTCTTATGACTGGAATGATTCTATAGTACCTACCTACTGAGCACAGCCAATAACAGCATATAATGCACACAATGTTTTGCTGTACACAGTCTTTCTACAATGTGTTTCTTGACTTTCATTGGTTTATCATTATCGCTCGTCACAAATGTAGTTCTTTTCTTCAACGCACACAGCAAATTTCCCAGCAATTGGCGTAATAGGCACAGTTGGGCCTTGATATTCCCATGTTGCCTGACATTACCATTGGCATACACACAAAACCAGGAGTGAAATAACCTCAGAATGTACAAAAACCCTAGCAAACATAAAAGCAAATATGTTTTGATCTTTACAATAATATACATGTATAGCCTTATTCTTATTAGTATGTTGTCATGATACATTGCTTTAATTGCTAATTTGCAATACTCTGCTAGTATATAGTAAACTATTGAGAAATGTTTAGAATTCTTAGGCTTCCCTCTCTCTTTCAAGGGCTCCTCTGTCTTTGGACGTCTTGGCGGGAAGTCAACCATAAAAAGAGCAGCCACATCCACATCTGCTGATCTGTTTGATGAGGATGCACACATAACTGTGTCCAGTGCCCCATTACAGTATGAAGGAGTTCTCAAGTCCTCGCCTAAGAAAGCTAAACCCAGTCCTGCACCTCCTAACACCAAGTTTAAAGTGACCTTAAGGAAAACATCCGTCAAGCCATTAGGTTTGTCACTTCATAAACATATTTTACTGCTGAATGGATTGTCATGGAAAGGATATAAATAAAGTTTGATTGAAAGAAGTCCAAAGAAAAACATGTTTTCTGTTTTCCATAAATAAGTTCAAAATTATATTACATGTATGAGAAATACAAAAAATCATTAAAGGCACAAACAACAACAAAATACATGCACAAGTTTTAACCTAATTGTCTCTTTAGCTAACTTCACCTCTTTTTAACAAAATAAAGATTTATGTTTAAGATAAATAGTTGACCAAACTTGTATAACAATCACAGCAACTTATGTTGGTTTCAGGAAAAATGCCTATGAGAGAAAAAGTTGACGGAAGTTTAGCATCAGACTTGGTTGATCAGGGAGCCATGAGTGTAAAGAACCGATTAGGTGGAGTGGTCACAGCACCGGCCAGTAGCACCACCAGCGGGGTGGCCACCTCGGAGAACAGCATCATTAAACTCAAAGTAACCAAGCCAAAAACTTTACGCAGCAAAGGCAAATTAATCAGCCTTAAATCAGGTGTGTTTAATAAATATTTCTATGAAAGAAAAACTACAATTTCCAGATACAAAAGAGCTACATGTCAGCTTCAATAGAAAAACAATGTTGAAGGAAATATTTCTGGTGCTGATGTCAAACAAACTTTTTCCTTGTATATGGTACCAAGACATTACCTACATGTGACAGCTAGTAAGACATACATGTAGTTGTTATTCAAAAAAGATAATACCGGTACTCTTAACAGTAGTCACTCGCCAGTTTGCTTGTAATGTCTATTTATGTAAAGTTATAGAGTTTATGGTATATTCCCAGCTATAAATTACGCTGTACGAAGCTTCCTTATGATTTTCTGGCAGTTTTGGATGACATGAAATGGACACTAAGTCGACTTAGTCGATGTGTTCTACCTGGGTTTACGCAAAAATAATCTAGAAGAATATCTTTTGATGTGTTCTAGAAATAACTAACAATTTGTGACACCTTTTTATTTAATTTTGACAGGTGATGTACGTACTCGCCTTGGTATAAGTGGAGAAGTCAGTTCATCTGGAGGGAATGGCGTCAGCTCTACAGCAGGGAAGACAACTCTACCCATTTCCGTGAAATCTAAAGGGGTTTTTGGGCGTCTAGGACAGCATGTGTGATAGTGTGCTTAAGATTAAAGGACAACTTTTTCTTTATTGCAAAGAATTTTTAAACATTCAATTTGACCAACTTATTGTGATGTTAATGACCAAAAGTCAACTGTTACTTAGTTTGTAAACAATCTTATGTTTAAACAATCTCATTTATGTTTAAATAATCTCAATTTAAACAAGTCACTTATATGGTTTACTGCATGTGACTGGGGGTG
>JAVFBZ010134503.1:0-23192 GCA_032466195.1 Katharina tunicata
CGTATAACATAATGTTCAGGACCATGGGTCGTATTAATTTTCCATGGTATGTGTGGTGTATGAATTAAATTGTATTTAATGACCTCCATGACCCCACCCAACACACACTGACACCTTCGGGACTCTCCGGCAAACTCCGGCTCCCACAAACATCGCCCTCTGATGGCAACCGCAACCAACACGAGTTAACTCCCCTTACACACAAAACAACTCCCAGCATGCACCGCACGAGCAGACGATCGATTCAAAATGGCCGACCATGGCACTAAAACTCCCAGCATGCAACGCCCAAGCAGACGATCAAAAACAAAATGACCGCGCCCTTAAACAAAATGGCCAACAACAACTACAACAACAACCACGTGACCCCAACCGACCAATCAAATCAACACAACACACACCAAGCGCATGCGCAACACACCACTTCCGGCCTAGACCCATGGAGGTAACAGAGGTAACAATCCGTCCAATCAAATCAACACAAAGCCATTTCCCGCCACCGCCCAGCATGCAACGCGCGAGCAGACTATCAAAAACAAAATGGCCGCCCCATAAACAAATTGGCCGACCAGAAAAACAAAATGGTCGCCCCCTTAAACAAAATGACCGACAACAACAACAACCACGTGACCACAACCGACCAATCAAACCAACACAATCACTAACACGCGCATGCGCAACACACCACTTCCGGTCTAGACCCATGGAAGTAACAGGGGTAACAATTCGTCCAATCAAATCTACACAAAGCCATCTCCCGCCACCGCCCAGCATGCAACGCGCGAGCGGATGATCAAAAACAAAATGGCCGCCCCTTAAACAAAATGGCCGACCACAACAACAACAACAACAACCACGTGACCACAACCGACCAATCAAACAAACACAACCACCAAGACGCGCGTACGCAACACACCACTTCCGGTCTAGACCCGTGGAGGTAACAGAGGTAACAGTCCGACAACTCCTCGCACCCCTCTTTCTTATGGAGCTACAACCTACACAGGCCACTTATTTCCTATCCCAATAGCGCTCTCCAGAGACTCGAAACGCACTTTCATTACTACTAATATAGAAAAAATTAATCTGATTTGGCAAAGATGGGAAGCTCTGTTTTAAGATATGTTTCATTGACCATTTTATTCCCTGTGTTAGATGATACACCACCCAAACTGATATTTGTGTTTAAAGAATATAAAACAATATGTATAATTTATGTATTACTTAAAGTAAGCTTGGTACAATAAAATCAGATATAAATGTGCTGTTATGATTTGAGTGAGTTTTATAGAAAGAAAAAAGAAGAAAAACCAAAAAAAACAAAAAAACACACCATCTGACCACCATGCATTTTTCCAAGCTTTGTTGTCATGGTAGAGGAGAGCGCTCCATTCGTTCAACGTATATGTATATTCATTTTAGTGTGTTGTCATACAGACATAAGTGCAGCTAACATAAATGTGTATTGGACTGGTTGGGGTAGTGACTTTAAATTTAATCTGGTCGCTGGTCAAACCGTGTCTCGACTGGTTGTTCATTGGACAGCGAAATCTATTCTTATAAGATGCAGGGTAATTGATCCTCCGTCTATCAAAGTGCGAGGGAAGTTGGAAGTAGGTATAGATTTTTCCCGTTACGTATATTACGCTACACGTCAACATGGTTGTCCATACCTTGTCTGTGTACCTTCCCCGCGCTGTATATTGGCTGCTATTAAGCTTTTAAAACTATTTTCATCTCCTTAAATTAAACAGATATGTATTTGTAGATAGCAAAAATGTCAGAATTATGCAAGTTACAACATCACGAGAGGAATTTGCTGTCCTGTTTCCTGGAGACGTATCTCTGTTACAATTTAACGTATAACTTTGAAACGCACCACTTTATCGATTGAGGAGTTGTCATATAGTCGTATATACTTCAACTTGGCCATACAGTCGCCCATAGCAACGCATTCCTGACCCGGCCACAGTATTTCTATTTCTAACTATGTTACATATTAGTCGGTTTACAGAATAAGTGGCGTACATAATCTGTTGATAGGCTATTCCATAAAACGGTGCCATGTTGTGGGAGATACTTTCCGTGCACATTTGAAAAAGAATAATATCACGAGCGATAATTCCTGTTTAACGAATGTATGACATCCTGAAGCAATACAACCAAATTTGTGAAGATCTCCGGTTATAACATGTGACGGGAATCTACTAAATGTCGTGCGCATTTACATATTGAAACCAGTAAGACTATTAATGCAAATTTAAGAATTTTCTTGTTTCCAAATATGTATGGATTTTTCACAACGGTTTACATCTGCAGACAACCGAATGGTTTATGAAACGAACAGACATGAATGGATGCACTGAACTACGTTTCTGTTGACTATTTCATCGTGGTTAACACACAATTGTCCTTTCTTGCAAAGTTACCTGGGTTAATTTCACATGTATAGTGAATAAATGAGAATAGATGAATAGATGAGAAATCGTCTTTTAATCATAATATCTTTTTTTCAAGCGAAATTGATGCAATAGTGTACTGTTGATAATAAAGCATTGGATAATGTTTCTATATTTGATCAGGGTTTTACGTCATGCTGAGTTTAATTTACTTCTATCATGGCGTGTTAACTCACATGGATGAAGAAATCGAGCACAACGAAATTAAGAAAAAGACACTAATATAAACGACGGTTAACGAAACAGGACTCTCATAGCTCTGAGGTCCCCAGGACTTTAAACTCCCCCCTCCACACCGAGGAAAATCATTGTACAACTTATTTCACGGAGGCAATGTCATTAAATTCAGGGTCATAGTTTTTCGGCAGGACATCAGTGAAAGAAAATAGATTGTCTTCTTAAATACGAGAAATGAAGGCGACGCTGGTGATGTGGTGTCTCTCAGATGGGTATTTGAGTCGTGGGTTCGATTACAGCAATGTATCAATCTTTAAATGGTATTAGCCACAATTTTTTCCAACCAAGAAAGAATAATCCATAACAAACGAAAGTCTTGTTTAGTCAGGACAATTTGTTATTTTTAGAATAAATTAAATATATCTAAATCAAACAGTTTTTTTAAATTTCGACACGATTTTCAATGTTGATTATTTCAGCTTTTTTCTTGTTCTAATAACTAGATATAATTTACCCAAATTAAGACAGTTGTCATTTTTGTCATCATATAAGTGAAATACCCATAAATACGATGTCAATCACAAGAATAAAACACTATGTGCTTCCAGTGATATACAACAATCATCCGAAATACCATACCACCTTTTGCCTGAAGCCATTTTGTGACAGACTAAAATGGCCAGTTTTGTCATTCCACGCAGCCGATTGATTTAAGTATTACGTAACGGAAAAAACCTATGTCAGTTCATTGAAATAAACGCTTAAGTTTCTAAGAGTCAATCTGTAGAATCATACAACCCACGACAGTAGGAAGACATATGTAGCCAGGGTCAAATTAAACTGTGATCATGAGTGGGCGTATTGACATTTTCCTTGCTATCAGAACCCAAGGGTGTCGTGTTTCAACTTGAATTATTAAAGGGCTTTGTTTGACGTCCCCTACGCTATTTCCAAGCAGTCTATTCTAGGCAATATAGAAACATAGCTTTTTGGAACACACCACGCAGCTTAATTATATGTAACAAACGCGACTTTTGTCATCAATCTGATTTGAAACTCCACCGATTCAGTTCGTTTTACAGTTGGTTCTGGGAGAAACTGTTTTTCAGTCTTTGTTCGCTAGACCGGATCTAAGACGTTTATATACATGTAAATTTATGTAAAGCTTGAATGCCAAAATGAATAAGCTGAGTTCTTCCGATTTACGTCAAATAAAATGACAACTGATAATTTTAATACTAAATTGTTTGATTTTTTCAGGGCGAAAATAACATATCAGAGGTTTGGTTGGTTGTGGTTTCTTACTGTATTGATGGTAAATTAATCATGGATGAAGAACTATGATCTTGCACACATGCAACAACCCTTTAAAACAGTATTATAACAGGACGCAACGGAGAATGCCAAACAAGATCGGCTTCCTGATGCCCAAGCCGCCTTTTAGGTATATTTATGTGAAGCCATCAATCAGAAATACATAAATATGTGATATTTACAATACTTTTTTAAGTTTGGTATCACAGTTTACAAAACCACAACAAAAAATGTTATAGTTCTTTGGGTCCTGAAAATGACTCCATTGGATCCCAATTATGTTCGTAGGTTTTTGAATCACTTTCCATTTTCAACATTAGCTAATGCATGTTTAATACATTTAAATGTATTCAGTTAATGATCAACTTTGTTATTCGAATTAAATTTTCGTATAGAGATCTTTACAAGTATTCGTTGTATTGTATAGTTTCATCATCTTATTCCAGTTTTCCAAATATTGATTCTTTATGTTTCCTGGTATTTGGGTCATATTTCTTCAATTGCACATTATCATATAATGAGTGGGAAGACAAAACCTGAGTGGGAACAGACATCAAACAAAATGTCAGTCTACCCACTCATCTCAGTTCAGTTTGACCCTGACTAAACAGGTCTGCCCTTCTGTGAGGATGTAAAGGTGTTTTATGTGCACTGACAGACTTTTATTCCGATAAGCTACTCCATTTCACGTCTACTGCGAAGGATAAGTAGAAAAACTGATACTTAATTGGCCAAATCTTGTTACTTCGCGTTAAACACAAGCATAACAGACGTTGATATTGTAATCTATTCCAAAACCAGAAACTCACAAAAAAATGTGTATCGATATTTGATGGTCAAAGACATTCCTTTTTATTTGTTTAAGCGACATTTATAACCTGGGCATTTAAAACGAAAACACTCTTAGCTTCAATACCGAAACGTCGCTTATCAATTTATCCAGAAAAGGAAAATTCATTGTTAGTCATGTTTTTTGTATTTATGGTAATTTCAATCATATGGTGCCGCGTCAGTCTGTTGGGTGAAGCCATTTATCCTTAGATGCGCAGACTTCGTACCTAACTAACAGAACTCTTACATGACGCACAATAGTGTTCAACAACAAACCAGATTCCTGATGCCGCTGTGCTTTGTGATGCGTGGTAAAAAAAATGGCATGAAAGACATTAGCATCAAATGTGTCAGCGAAAAACGAAATATGATAAACTTGGGTTAATTCATTAGACTTTTTAACGAATTGAACTCATTAGCAGTAATTTATATTCAGTACTGGTGTAATTCATTAGGTTACGACAACTCGTCCTTCTTATATTGGTTTTACTTAATTGTTGTATTTTATTGCTATTGTGGTGTTGATTCTGTGTATTCTTATTTGCATCTATGGTAGTTTTATTTTATTCAAATGTGTTAAAAAATTAAAACCACATAGTAACGATTTTGGGATATGCAATCCATATCAACTCAGTTATCATAATTGTTTCTGTATTATTCTCTCTCTCTTTTTCCCGCAATAGTCATACTCACTCCGTCAAAAAGATAATGTTTGTGTCACATATCATCTCTTATGTCATCACATAATGACCTGAGTGAAATAAAAGTGAACTGAAGAGAGTTTGTACTTTGTCACGAGATATGAATAAATCTGAAAATATAATCAATGTAATAATTGGTTGCGAAGAAACGAGTAACGAATGACAATATCTTCATGCAATCAACAGCAGAAACAAGAACCATTTTCTATTCGGATAATTTAACCTTCACAAGATAGTTCTATTGCAATAATGAAAACGCAGGCCTGTTTTTGACTATCACTGAGTAGCTTAACATGCACCACTTAACATTTGATAGAGATTTGGCCGGTCATTGAATTATTACATTTTGGGGAAACAGACTGGACTGTATGAATAATTGATGCTTCCGTAATAATCTCGATTGCAACTTTTCTCAGGAATCACTCTGTATACGTACATGACGTCTGTTGGTGTGCTAGTGGGAGTCTGCAGTAACGACAATTAGAGCTAACGGTCTGTTTGACTGAAATTTATTTATTTTTTTCTTGATTTTTATGAGAAGGGATGCAAAGGCAAGGGGGATTGGACTGCTGGAAAAGGTTGCTACGCAGGAACAGGTGACACGAACGTAAAATGTTCCACAGAGCTTGATATTCCAGAATGCTGGGTGCATTTCGTGACCAGGATGACATCCTCCATCGGGATATGTCTTCGGGTTATGGTAGAAGTAGATAACCTGGAGGGAGAGACGATTGTGTGATTGGAATGGCCTGCGCGCTCATTCGACCTCAATGCAATTGAGGATTTGTGGGAAACTGTTAGGGTACCCGCGGATGCTGGACGACCTCGCGATGTGTCTGAGGAGCAGTGGCAACGTCTTCCTGATTTTAGAGAATTTTCGGCTAATAAGGAGCATGAATCGTCGTTGTCAGAGCGTCATCAATGCACAGTTTACCACATACACGTCATCGAGTTTTATTATTCTCCCACCATGGACTTGTCAGAGCATGATGAAATCGTTTATGATACAAGCAAATGCTATCGGTTTCTCTTGAATGGTACACGACATCTAAATGATACAAAATATTAAATATTTATCTAAAATAACGCGTAGTATTTTAAGGTATACCCTCGAAAAGAATTAACTCCAAGGAAAGACAATTAATTATGACTCAGCTTTTCTATGTGTTCAACAATAATTTCCTCTTGATGGTTGGTTGAGTAAACCGGAGGGTTGACTCAACATTTATTAACTATTTTTCTTTGTACCATTTATTATACTTTACAATAAAGAACAACATACTACATGCCTACACAATAAACACGTATATTGTTTTACCAATTTTTTTAGTTGGTTTGTTTGTATTTTGCTTTGAAGAACTGAATAAAACGCACCGCGTTTGTTATTGCGTTTGTGTGGGCATAAGGTCTGTTTAAACGTCAGGAAATGTGCACTTAGCGTACCAATATACTTGTGCTCTAAGATTTTTTTTATTATACTTTTGTTTTTATTACAGAAATGATTTCTTCTCTCAGGCGCCAAGCCATATGGAGAACTTTGGGCAGATCCATTATCACGTGCTGTGCAGTATCAATGGTACGAAGAGCAGGTCTTAAGAGCTCACCCGAGCTGTATTATCGATGAGTATGTGAGTATGCAGGACTGTGAAAAGGTTTTACGTCTGGATTTCAACAGATTGGAGTATTATCTAAATATAATTCGGCTTTTTGCTTGTTAAGCAGATTATTGACATGTAACAGCGAATAATCAAGTGTAACACAAAAATGAATATAGATAAATTATATTTTTATTTTCTTAAAACTATAACATTCCATGCCTTGCTCCATCCGCAATATGAATAAATCCATTTGATATATTTGTCAAATTTGTACATAATTCACAGAAATACAATTTATTTATAAATAGTTCGCAGTTTTAGAGATTAGCATTTTATATACAATAGCCTTGAAAAAGTTTTGTACACAAAATAAAAAGTATGCAAGAAAAGATCAGGTCCCAAGAACAAAACAGCCCACATTGGCACAAACATATTTTAAAACCATATTTGTAAAAAGCAAAGGCATCAACTTGCCTAAATTTGAAAAACTCAGCCCTTTGGAGAAAAAACTATACATAAAGCAGATAGCAATCCAAAACGGTTTAGTTAACAAATACCGGTATTTAAAACAATGGTTTTGATAGACAATGCAAAACATTATGGCCGACTAGGTAATAGAATTCTTTGAAATAAAATTTGTAAAACAATTGGTATCCAGTTTTGTAAAGAATGGTGTTCACACCATGAACTGTGAGTAAGACAATTTGTTGAAGAAATGTTAGTTTCGTAACTTTTGCTCAGTTAGCAGATTAACATTCTTTCCAAACTGAGCACCAGGGCCGGATTTATTAATAGGCACAGTAGGCCATTGGCCAAGGGCCCACGGGTATCTGTATATATTGGATACTGAAACATGCCAACATTTCTATAAATTTGAGGGCCAACAAGTAGGTAAATCCGGCTCTGCTGAGCACAGTTATATTTCATATTATTCTGTCGGATCTTCCAACATATATTAGTTGTTTTAATATTTTGCCATTAAAAGTTGAGATAGAAAATGATAAACTTCAATAAGCTATGCAGCTGAGCAAAGAACACTTGTTTGGGTGAAAATGGTTATAAGATTAAAATTCTTCAGGAAACTGATTAAAACCATCGAAAAAACATATAACGTATTCTCATCTATTTTCTAGCACACGCTTTTCTGTCTTGATAAACTCAACGTTCTCGCACAAAGGAAGATTGTTCGAAAATAATGCTCTGAAGAATAATATATGGGTTTAATAGGAAGTTTATAAACAGTAGAAAGTAAGATAAAACACCCCAAAATGAAAAAAACAAAGCTTTGGAAAACATACACGACGCTTTATCGTTCCTTTTTGTCAGCATTTAAAATGAAATAAATTATTTTATATAAAATATACAATATAATTGTTCGGTGAGGAGTAACAGAATTGGTGGTAAGGATTAATTTACTATTAATATTGGTTCAATTAAGGGTTTGTCGGCAAACTAATCACCAAACCAACACCTAAAAAAGACTTTGTAACTCGATGCAGCGCCGATTCTTTTGCATACTCTCCTCTCTTATCACATCAGTTCTTTAATACAACAACACTGACTTTTAACACTACACTTTTATTCTATGTGATACATTTGAAAGACGGCCGGACAACGGAGCATGGCATAGTATTAGAATTATAAAAATATAGGAAACAAAATAGGTTCAGAACTATAACAATCATGCGAAAACTCAATCATGTGAAAAAAATCTGTATGCATCTTACACCAATGAGCTTAATTTGTGAAAAACTGAAAAAGAAAGCAACGCTAAGTGTGTATATTTTAACTTTTCAGCAGTGAGGCTTGTTTGTATTTTATTTATTTATTTTTTTTTTTCATAGACAGAATTTAAAGTGTTTTATAAATGGACTTATGGAGTTTGAGCGCTGTTGGTTTAATTGCAGTACGAATATTCTTTAATTGCATGTGCCATTCTATCTTATCTCGCAATAGTTAACGTATAAAAGAAAGTCGATGTGGTGAAATGGTACGTTCGATACCCAGGAAATGAGATTGATCAGATTTCACACTAAATTCCAGGAAGAGGATTGTTCTAACAAAGCTTGGGAATTCGGCCCAATTGCTCTATAATCGGGAAGCCAATCAAATATTACCACACCATACACAATCCTGGACAACCAATACCCAAAACTCATATAGACCTCAAGCGGAGTCGTATAATACAAAAATGATTGGGATTTTACAGTTTGTAACACTTTCAGATAGTTGGTATTCTCTTTCTTGTGTGGATGTTAACACTATCTTTCGTGTCGAACAACTGACTCTGTCAATAATACTGCTTACGATAATCGTAAACTTCTGCAAAACGGAATAAATAGGAGACGAGACAGATCTTGAAAGATATAGACAAAGACAACGTGCAGTGGCTTCCCGTTCCGCTAACTTTTGTTATTTCAGAGTGCCAGTTCGCCAACTCGATGTTTTTGCCTTTAACTACGGATGACCACGGGTGGGTTAGGGATTAACGCACCGGACATTTTTTTTTTTGTCAAATTTGTTATCACATAAAACAGTGCTCACATCGTGATAGAATGACGATTTGTTTGCTTGTTGTCACCTAAAAATCTATGAAACACGGCTCACTATCCATATACTTGAAATAAACCTCGATTCGATACATCGTCAGTATCTGTTCGATCTCTCTTACAATACACGTCATTGGACGAAAAACTGCGCGATCTAAAGGAGAGACTTACGCAAGGCAGCATTTGCTCTATTGAATTTGCTGACCGGGCATTTTACCTCCTACATTTGGATGACTAATTTGTCTTTTTCTGTTCAATGCTATGTCATAAATCTCTTCCATGTATAAATGTACTTGAATACACTTCCAATAAATTGCATGTGATTTTTTAATCCCTCTAATCGCGCTGTGGTGAGTCTGATTTCACACCTTTGCTATTCACGATCGCCAACTTGGATTTTGGTAGCAAAATAACAAAAGTTGGCGAAACGGGAATAAACCCAACGTGTTACGTAGATATTTGAGCTTAAAGTCTCAACCGTACTATTATGTACCTACTCTAGGTTATAAACCATTACAAAACACTGACGTTAAGGTAAAAATATAATTCACGTGTATTAAATATTTACACAAACTCTATACATGTTCAATTCATAATCCTTCTCTCCCGTTGTTTATTGATTGTTTGAGAGGGTTATTAGACCAGGGATTACTTCTGTAGCTATACCACACGGGATATGTTCAAGTATATGGAATTAGCTACATGGGATATCATTTGAAAACATATCAGTACATACAAAGTTATCACCAAATATACCAGAAAACATATACGTACATATATAGCATATATCCATATATATATATATATATCAGCTGTTCCATTCGATATATTTCAGCGTTGACTTTATATATGAAAACAAATTCTTTCTTTTAGTCAAAGTGTTCAATTTTCATTTTGTTTCAGAAATGCCAATAATATATACGCCCTAGTCAGAAAGCGTTATTCCTTTGTTGGGTTTTTGGCGTCTTTTCTCCTTTTTTGATGCGACAGCGGAGCAGAAACTTTGGCAGATAATAAAATTAGCTTCTTTTTTGTGACAGTCCTCACAAAGAGGGTAATTTTGTTGAAAAAAGAAGATTTTCTTAATGTCAGAAAAATAACCAACACCTGGAGTCTCAGTTGAACTGTGACCACATAGCCACTTAAACCATCTTACGACGACTTCTCTGGAACGGCAATTTCTGTCAAGAAAAGACCATCATTTTTTGTTATTTACTTAATTCCAATATTGTCGAATCAATTTAAAAAAAAATGAACACAATCACCACAGCTCTTTCTATCTCTTTATTGTTTTTCAGATTAGCCTCGTCATGGTAGAACGATTATAAAGATTTTCCTGTTTTCTTGTAAGGCAACAAGCAGAAGTATGGCCATCAGACAGGAATATCTACGTCACTTCACAACTACTCAGTTTCGTTAATTTGACTGTTTCTTTTTGTGTGTGTGTGTGTGAGTATTGTATATTGATAAATGTAAGAAGTAAACGTGTCAGAAAACATTCAACACCGATTTTGTTAGAGAGAATGGATTGAGCCAAGAAATGTATTAAGTTTACCTTTGTCTTCTTCGCCACTTGACTCCGTCTCATCCTTTTCTACTTGTTGGCTTTCTTCTGCATTCATTTCCACACCCTTAAATTGTTTTTCAATGCCGTCTGTTTCTGGAAGAGGTTTTACGTCTGTCAGTTCTGAGTCTTCTTCTTCACTGTTAACCATGGTGGCCAATACCTCAGCTGACAATCAAACAAAAGAAAAGGTTAAAACTATGCATACAAATATCCATATAAGCCGGATCATATATTTATCATCTTTCAAACCAAACTGATCTTTGAATGTTTGAATGATCGTTGTTTTACGTCGCACTCAAAGTTATTTCACATTAATGAGTTGATAAAATTGCAGTTTATCACTAAACAAATATTAACATCAGACAGAGTAGCGTGCCATTTGATAAAAAGATGTGTCAGCTTTGACTACAACACATTTATTGTTATTGAATCAAAGTTCGCAATTCTAGTAAAAATGTAATCGAAAAAGTAGAACATAAATATTTGTTTAAATTGCGCTTTATGCGTTCCTGTCTTACATGTTTATGCGTTATTTCTTTTTTTTTTCTTTTTAAATATTATTATTTGGGCACTAATGGATGGAATCGTCTCGTAGCTTACCTAAGACCTGCCTCACTTTCTCTTCATCGTATTGGTTGATTCCAGTCTGGTCAGACAAGTAAGACGCCAAGTCAGACACTAATTTAGCAGCATCGGTATCACCTGAAATATGAACAGAAGAACCTTAACACAAAATGTCGCTTGTGACGTATACAAAAATGGAATACAAAAAATGGGGGAAAAATATAATCGCCAAGAATATTGATTTCATAAAGCGTTTATCTCTTTGACGGTTCAGTACTGAAATTGAATCGATTACGTTCGAAATAAAGACAGATTAGCTTCAAATTTAAATGACCTGATACTAAGTATTCAAACTTTGTATATGTAAGTTTTCCAACAGTGCAGGGTATAAAGATATATATCCATAGGGCCTACGTCACGTCTAGTGTACTTTTCGAAGTTAAAATCGACTTCGCAAATAATTCGACCAAGTACAAATAAAGACGCGTTCAATAGACCCGTGTAAAATTTTAATGACCTCGACCTAGAATGACATATTTGAATATTGACGAGGCTTTCATCTGTTCCTGATGTATTGTACTTATTTAAGAAGCTAATGTAATTTTCAAAGCAAGCATTCCCCCAACAATCTAATCGATTTAACAGTAGAGCGCGGGATATCCCATCCACCCCAAGTCGATGTGTTCCTAGATTGCATTAGATTTTAATGAATTGATAGCAGAGACTGTGAGACCCACCTGATTCAACAGCACTGGCAAACCAATCTTCAAGCAGAGCACGTAACATGTCATCGACTGCTGCTTCTCGTTGCATGGCGGCGTCCAACACGTAGGCCTCCCTTTGTTGTTCCAAATCGTAATCAGAGATGCCTTCATAATCGGCTTGGTAAAGTGGTAACTGAAGTAACCTCTTCTGAGCGTAACTTTCAATGGGGAGACTTGGTTCATTAGCAGGGAGTCCTGGAATAACATTACTGTATTGAGGACGACCAATCAGAGGTGACAAAAACGTCTGGCAAGGGAAATTGAGTGAAAGATAATTAGTGCTGGAACAAAGGAATTGCAACTTGTCAGTACAAATTCTCTAAAACTATATTCAGTATGGAAGTGACATACCATACATATCCAGCGTAATTGGTTTCTTTAACAGCATTTCATCATTTAATGACGAGATAGTTTAAGACTCGCGTGCACGATTCAAAGTAAAACGTATGCAATAATTCTCCCTTTGAAATAAATAGGAACCTTTGATCAATTTGACTCTTTGCATTGTGTACTCTCTCCAAGTTAACTTTATACCAAATTCAATAGGCGAGAAAAAGCTGCAACAGATAAAAAACTCTTTTTAGGGCGAATGCATACTGATTTTTATTTTAACTACTAGGAATATCAGTTATTGGCAAGAAATAATAACCTCCAAAACACCCCAAAGTATATTGTCACGTTCTTATTAAATTAACACATGCAAGAAATATTTCCTACCTCTTCGTCTTCACTTTGGTAAGGATAAAGGCTGTTCAACTGTCTAAGTTTATCGTACTCCATGACAACTTCCTGGTAGAATCCCTGAGCCTCCTCAACAGTCATCTGGAACAAGAGTTCACATTGTTACAGTTATTGCAAAACAACGACACGAACAAAAATCACAAAAGACTTAAACATAAACATTAAACACTAATTCTAACAATCTCTCTGTTACCTCTCTTTTGCAAATATACTTGAAAACGCTAACAGCAGAAAGTTATGTAGGTGTTTTGAAACACTGTTAAGTATCAGACCCTACTCCCCAGATCATAACAAGAACTCGTCAGCGAGTATTACTTGTCTTAAATGGTATCTTGAAGCTAAATTTTATTTAGAAGGGATTCAGTTTGCCTAAAACTATGGAACTTGCCGTTCAGCCGAAGGTTTCCTTGGGCTGGAAACCGAAATCACGTGACCTTAAACCCGACACTTTTGTCAACAACACAATGCGCATTATATGTATTTAAACATAGGGTGAAATAGGTTTTATTTCTATGCAAGATAACTTTACCGTTATGTCTATTTACCTGTATCTCTTCAAATGTAACATTTATTCATAAATGTACGTGTGAACATGGATGGGTTTCAGCGAAGAACAAGCAAGGAGTGTGTTGAGTTGGTAGGTCTTTTCGTATTAGAATCGGATTAGAATGGTGTTTAAAATCTCCATATCAGTGGTAGATTGTGTGTTTAAAACCTGTGCAGACCTCTCGGTACCTCGTCAAAACTCTCGACGACTAGGGCGTCTCGGGTTTTGACTCGGTACCAAAATTACATCAGAGGGTTTAAACACGCGACCTAGAGCATCTACGTCGTTGTTAAACCCCTCAACATAACCGTAGTATGGAACAAACATACTTAACCTACTTAACCATTTAAAAGCTAGGCGCAAATCCAGTCCCCACAATCAATCAGTTGTGTTTTTGTTATGGATTTAATTAACCGATGATGCACTTTGACTCAATCACAACTCGATGGAAGCCTTTGTTTTTGTAGAAAAACTGACTAATCAAAGAATACAAACGGTCTTCCGCTGGTAGCTATCGTATAAACTCAATCGCAACGTCATAGGGATGGGGATGTTTGGACCAGAACAGAGCACACTATATCACTCCACAGCGGCAGACTTACAAAGTCCTTCCTACAAATCATACTGTGTGAATGCACATTAACTACGTGAACACTGTGCAATTAATTCGGTACAAGATGGTTAAAAAATACTTACTATTTTCGATGCTACGATGTTTTCCAGGGCAGCTCTGAATTTTCCGAAGTCTTGTGTGTCCCACAGGTATTCGGCCAATGACTGTGGCGTGACAAACGATTCCTCTACGTTATCCATGTTCAACTAAAGTAAAAAATATATAAACCTTATTTGTTTGATATCTGTAATAATGTTATTTTGATATGACACGTGAATACATTGGCAGTTTTAGGATCAAAGTCGTTTTGTTTTTAGCCATATTTGCACATGTGCAGGGTGTCAGTATGAATTATTTATTTTTATTTTGTTTCAGCCTGGATGGAGTTCTGACAGATTTTCGGAGTTGTCATTGACGGATAAGTCAACAGTGTTTAAAGGAAAGGACGAGCACTTCTGTTAAATGGAAAGTGAAAAGATGTCCAGGTCCATTACTTTAACCGTTTTGGAACCATATAGCAATCTTTATTAAATTTAGAAGATGTTTTGTGGTGATACCCCAAATTAACCTGGGTGACCTCCTTAAGAAAGCACACAGTTACCAAACCTTTATCCAATCGGGCTTAGATTATTAACCCAATAATAAATGGCCACTACCATTTCCAATAACACATGTAGAAAGAGGCAGGAGTTGACGTTTCTGTAAACGGAGACAACTATACAATACCAAATGTGAGTAGAATAAGAGAAACAACAAACAAGGAAGTCGTGTTGGTATAGATACTATTTTGGTCTAATTATTCTATCATCAGAAAAACATAAAGTGATAATAGTATCAATCATAAGACTATATGATAAACTGATTTTGGGTTAATATAGCCGAAATATATCATCTTTACCAACATGATATCCTACTTTTCCAAAGTTATCTTATTATATATTACTCGAAACTGATCTGTGGAACAACGGGCTTCTAAACGAATGTAGCAGCACCATACTACTCATCTATTCTGACCATCATTACAATAATAAATGTCAATATTATATTGGATTCCACTCATGCAGCTAAAGGTTTGCGCAGGACGATCCACTGTTATTTTTTGATAAACACCTTATAAGATCCTTGAGATACGGTTTTGGCCTCCTCGAGGCAGTACAAAATATTCACATCACCAAGTACATAAGCTCGATATGTAGTCTCATTTAGTGAGCATTTTCCAATAAGAAGTCGTTTGGCGGAAATAAGAAAAGGCGCTACATTTCTCCATGCGTCGGAAGTGAGTGTCATGAAAATATAATATAAATTAGTAAACTCTTTATAAAAATATATATAGTAGTATTTACTTTCATGTAAAGAAGTATTAGAGCAGATTAATATCTTATTACAGTCATTTGTACTTTATCAATTACATATATTCGATAAGTAATGTATTATGTCGAGCTGAAGTTTATTGCACAACTATGACAACGTTTATTGTTTGTTATCAAAAAACGCCAGCAATAAGCCAAGTCTAAAACTAATATAAATCAATCACATTGTGCGTGATGCAGTTCGAATATGAGTGAGGGGTGTTTTGTTTGATGGTGTAGTAAATCATATATATTAAAAACTCTCCATGTGTGTATGTGACTGATACGCATATGTATTAATCGAAAACCTATTTAACCTTAAAATCAACGGATGGCGAAACATCTTTGTTCAAGAAATTAACAATTTGTCTCCAGATCAGCTACAACCACATGTGGGCTTAACGTATGCTTAAATTATTCTAGTGTTACTTGTCGGTGTGTATAATTCATGTTCAGATATACAGTAGCGTGACGACTATGTGTCACGAACCTTTCAACGTGGACTTTACGTCTGATATGAACTATTTTATGTATATTCAAATGTGCCTTATCACTCCAGTGATTTAATGGATTATTTAGCAAGGTTGTACAAGCAGCTGTGCCACGAAATATGAAGGCACTCCCTCCATGAAGCTTCCACATTCAATTAACTATCTGGCTTGGTATTAATCGCGTTATCTATTTTCATACGGTCTGTAGCTCTGAGGAATATTTGTTTTATACAAAACACTACATTACTTGCTTGGTTATATAGTTTTTGGTTATATTCGTACCGGTGTCTTTTGTTCAACTACTCTGCCTCAAATAAGTGAATTGCCCTTGAACAATGCCTTAAAGGCCAATGAATCAGTTATTGTTAGTTATTATTTTCATGCACTAATTTAGAAAATGCATTGCTCTGACACATGATATTTGGTAAGTTAGAAAAACATGTAACATAGCTCAATAGAATGGTTCTCGCTTAATTTATTTATATTATGTTTTACGTCGTATTCAGTGGTACGATGTGACGCATTAGCACTGCCAGTCTATGGTAAAACCCATTCTTCGTCTCCGACGGCACCAGTTACTACTGGTGTATCAAAGGTCGAGAAGCAGGCTGGGACCATTAACCAGCTTTTGGAAAATAGAAGGGGCTTAACATGCCGAATGGGCAAGAAACAAAGCCGCTAAACAGTTGGGGCACTTGTTGAATAAACCATATATAGCTAGCAGTCACATTATGATTTACACTATCTATAGATTTATGCTTAGTACTTAACTATTATGAAATATCTATAATTCATAAGGAACACGCAGCTGAGTGAACAGAGCTTATATCGAATGAGATCTGCAAGGACGATCAAAGTGTTGGTCGTATCATACATCTCTTCGACTAATGAGAATGAGAATATAGCATGACTCTTTGAGAATTGGGGTGTTCTGGATTATCCATAGCACTGGTCAGGCAACAGACTAAAGGTAATCTGCTACTGAGATCGATTAGGTATTCCCTATGGAAGCTCGCTAGTGCCACAGCGGACGATATATGATAGTAGATTAGCTATGTGCCGGAACCTAAGCCAAGCCACATAATTTTATTACGCCAGTGAAACTTTGTGCTTAAATGCAAAGACGTTTGTCGCCGAAGGCTGTTTTGTTTAAAGATAGATAAGGAAGCCAAATAAGAGATAGAGTACAAATTAGCCATACGACTAGCAATTGATCGTTTGAAACTTCTGAGCCTTTTGTACATTGTATTGCATTTTTTTTTTTTTTTTTTTTACAGAAATGTCATCATATGAACCTAAACCCCTGCCAAAAGCGCATCAAAGAACCATGTTATTCGCAATTTTATCGCAGTGTACTTATTAAATGCAATGAGCTGCTAAGCAAAGAGAAAAACGAGACAGGGCAAACATAAACATTATATCTTCTATGTTTAAATTATGGTTTTCTGTCAAATAGTGGTCTCTAGTTAGACAACACTAAGCGAAGAGGCCTTATCAATCTATAAAGGTTAACAGCTTTAAGCGATCATGGATAATTGTACAGAAGAATAGTTTGTCTAACGCCTACGTATCATATGTTTGGTTAGGAGCGCATGGATGGCGATTTTGTGTTGGCTGGTCAGATACGCTTACAGAGCCACGCAGTATGGATTCCCTTGACTCTACTTTTAACAGAATTTTCCTGAAGAAGGAAAATGAATTGATTTCCGTCGAACATTCTACAGTTCTGACACGCTGTGTCGCCCACGCATTTCCATCTCCGCTCACCTTCAATGTTCTTGCGAAGTAAAAAACGGTGATAAGCCGTAGTTTGATGTAGGCTGGTAATGAAATAGAACTGAGTTGGCGTTGGCTTTGTTTGCCTTACAAGGAATGGCTTGTGATTATCGCATATCCCCCGTTATATAGCATGGCCAGTAGCTTCTTTATCCACCCACATCGATTTACTCACCAAACGCTATTTACCGACGACTATATTAAATCAAACGACCCTAATAAGGCCGATAACAGGATAACACAGTAGACCATGCAGACTAAAGACGTACCTGGAAATCTGCCTTGGGAAATATGTAATGCATTTTCAACAATATTTTTAAAGAATGTATGCATGGAATGTGTTATCACAAGAGGAATATTGGTATGCATTACAATATACAATTGATTGTATTCGGTTTTTCAAAATTATTAGTGAAATTATTTTTTTGTTACTGATGTAAAAGGTAAATATGTAATGAGTTGTCATGCTTAAATACAGCGTATACCTTCAACATTTTCAGCTTTTCTTCCAATTATTGTTTTACATAGATCCCAGTCACTGCTCTCAATCAGTAAATGTGTGTATTGGATAAAGACAGGTGGTTCCGTTCATGTATATTTTTGTCTAGAGTAATCACACTGGCACAGGGATATCGACTAATTAAAGCCGATAAATTACCTCATGTTCTAGATCAATTCTCAGAGACAAGTTTCTAGATAGACCTGAATTGTCGTTAGTTCTACAGTGAGCACATGTAGCTCAGTCGATTGGGCCACTGGCCCTGCTATTTTTGTATAAATGTAGAGACAGAAAATTTTGCTTGTCTCCACCGGGATTCGAACTCGGATCTCTGGCTAGCAGGGTCAGTGCTCCAACCGACTGAGCTACATAGGCTCACGGTAGAACTAACGAATTTTTATCTAGGTAAAGTCTGCAAATTTTTGTCTACGGTAAGCACGGACACAGGGACACTGACATAGTGTTTTTTTTTATCTAGATATTACCCACAGATGTGTTTGTTGTTTTGGGTTATTCGGATGATCTGGTACTGATATATGTATATTAATATCTGATAAAGGTTTGCTATATTGTTGACTATTGTCACGTTTTTGTTATTGTAAATGTTGTTTGACAGTTTGACGGTTCAGTAACTTTTTGTCTATTTAGGTTGTCATATTTATAGTCTTTATACGTCGTTGATTGTTTTCAGTTTCTGCCGTTTTTTTTATTTTCCTGACTCTGGTCATATGTCTAACGTTTCAAAGTTTGTGTTGTTGATATCACACGAACAGGGGCAAGTTCTAACATGCTCTAACCATATCATATGTTAAAGATAAACACAGCATATCCCTTCCACGTTAACACATCTAAATCTTGTATCGGCCAAAGCGTTCATTTGCGTGTGTCTTGCTTGACATACGTTTTAAAGACATGAAACATTGATTGATATTTATTTCACCATAAAATTTATGGAGGGAATAAACCTCCACAGAGCTTGTTCTATCCCAAATTGAAATAATGTAAATTTAAGTGATAGCGGAGAGGAATCTGATGAATACATGATTGGCGAAGTAAAAAGTTTATATGTGTATATAGTTAAAATGTGCTATTATATTGTTTATCACTGTGGATCCATTACAGATTTTGAATGAAGTGAGACTTTAGCTCTGACTTAATAATGATTTGGAAGGAATTGATCTGATAGTAGGAGGTAGTTTGTTCCATTCCCGAGTACATGCACATTTAAGGGAATGATAAGAATAGTTACTGTGATAAAACGGGTGATTGAAATCCATGGCTTGGTGACAGGTATGGTGCTGATGAACATTACGTTGTTTTATAACATATAGTTGAAAGCTTTGAGGGATTAGATTAGGGAAGTGGAAAAACTTATGCTCTGTAATTAAAGTGCAGAATGTGTTAATTTTAAGTAGTGGTAAGATGTTTAGGTTGCAAAATAACGGAATAGTATGTTCAAGTCTTGATAAGATTGTTCGGATTGCTCGTTTTTGAAGAAGTTCAATAGGTTTCTGATGAGAATGATATGTGTTAGCCCAGATGATGTCACAATATGATAGGTATGGATAAATAATAGAATAGTAAAGAATGAATAGGACTTTTTTTATTGACAGAGTTCATAATGTGATTGATCACGCCGATATTTCGTGATAATTTCGTGGTGATATAGCTTATATGTGCAGTCCATGATAGTTTGTCGTTGAAGAATTTAAACATTGTGTCCGACAATTCTTAATATGCTTACCCCAGGATTTGGAAGTCTGTCTTCTTCTATTAAGTCGTTGTCGGCATAATCGGTGAACTTCTCGTGAATTCCCTTGGATGGAATATCAATTTCCGTCTCAACGTGTGTTTCTGGCTTGCCATTTGTGTCTTCTGTTTTTGTCACTTCCTGTTTAACGTCCGATACAACTTGTCCGTTTTTTAGGACTAATAGAAAGAAAAAATACAAAATAAGTTTGATAGTAAATTTGGTGGCTTTTCGTGTATTTCTGATCGAAATCTTACAGAAATTTCCTGTTTTTCAGAACTGCAATTAAAGAACAGAATTTTTAGATTTTAGACACCTTAAAAAAAAAGATGAAAATACGAAATTATTTTTTCATTACGAATTTGAATATCTTAAATAAAATTTATATTAAAAAACAAAGTGAAACAAGCTACGATACAGGTGCACGTTGATAGAATTAGGAGAGATAGTATTTTTTATGATAATGGGATTTGATGCGACAAAACTACCCCTAAAACTGAAATGTGTCACCGACTATACACGGACAATTTTATTACAATGCCAAATGTTCACACTTAATAAGTAAATCTACATGGTAATGCCCGTAATAATTGTTAAATTGCAAGTGGAGAATATTGTAATTATCAAACTGACTGAACCTTTATTTGTAATCACACTGTGTTATATATTGTGCCAACGGTTTTCGATTCTATTATGACGTTGCAGGAAGACGCATTTTATTTCACCGCTCAACAAAATATATAATTATTCCACGTTTCGTATAACGTCATGCTGGTCGAAACTCGTCTGGTTTGAAATGTTCTATGAAAATTCAGTCAAATGTGATATATTATTATATTTTCGACGATAACAATACAATTACACATAGAAGATTGAATACCATCATATTGCTCACGTCAATAGTGGAATAACATTCTCAACGCTTCCCGTCTCGTGGGCAATCATTTCCACCACTCACTCGAGCGATATTTATGGTATTCAAACTTCACTGTGCAATATCCTCTATATATCGATTGTGCTTGAATACTGTGCTCCAGTCTGAAAAAGTTTAAAATTCCTTTCTTCTTGCGCTTTTATTTTGGATATATAATATTTACTGCATATGATGTCAACATCAGGTATATCAAATAACTGTCAATATTTTGACAATGAGCAGATGTAAAGCCTTGTTTGCTTTGCCCCCAGTGGTTATTGATTAATACACTTTTTCTTGGAATGCAAAGAAGACGAGGAATGTCTGTATGTATTGAAACCATTAACATAATGTTGTCTTGGACAGGATATGAAATGCGGCTTCTTTCGTACCCACGCTTCTCGTGTCGACCACACTCATACACTAATTGCTTTTCTGATTCTGTTCTTTGTTTAATTAATAATGCATTTAGTTCTTGACGATTCCATATAGTACAAAGGTCGACACAGAAACAAATCTTTTTTACCACTATTTCTATATTTTTCCAAAGAGGAAAATTATATTTCTCATTTCTTTTTCTTTTTCCTTTATTTTGTTCCGTAAAGGTTAATCATTCAGCAGTGCACTTGTTCAATGCATCTAATACCCTTATAAACATTTAAGCGGAATTCTGTTCTATACTCTGTATGCTTAAAAATCAAATCGTGAAGAAAAATATACCTTTTTTAATACCAGCGCAATTAATTTTCCAAATTTGAAACACATACGACACATTTATATATAACGGCCAGATAAAGGCATTTAAGACGAGTGAGTTAAAACATGTACTAGCTTTAATATTCCTTTTTAAAAATAAGTAAAATACATAATAGCTTCTTCCATTTGGACATAACTTTTAAATCACTATTAACAATAGTGAATGAAGTGACATAATCGACAGATTCCCTGCGTAATGCCAAGTTAAATCGTGTGATGCTTTTGTTGAACAAGCAGAATTATTTCAACATTGGCGTAGGTGCTGATTAGCTATGAGTATAAACACAATATATGCACTCATACATATATTATCCGACACTCCTTGGTTGGACTGCATGATGTTGTGGGCACTGTGTATTAGGTGGAATTCCTTTAATGTGGAATTACTTCCTTGGCAGGTAGCCAATTAGTCGTGTCAGTTAATATTATGGTTCAACGTGTACATTCTATTAAAGAAAGGTCACAGCGTTTTAAAGATTTTATTTTAATTCACATTAGAGTGACTAAAACATTGTGGTTAAGAACGATTTTGAGTAATAGCCTACTCTAGAGTATCTTGTTTGAGTGACATTTAGAAGCTGGGTAATTTACAAAAACATGACGACTGTGATGGATTTTCAACTTCTGGATATATTGGTAAGCGACGTTTCGATCTAGTTACTAAGATCGTTTTCAAGCAGTAATTACAAATCTCAACAAAATATACTTTAAATGGTAAAAGAACAGTCTATAATTTGTATATTTGTTAGTAAAAATCAGTCTAACGTAGCAATTAACTATGCTGTTCTATCATAATCATCTATATCTCCGTTATTAACTCTAATATTTATATATATATATTTATTTTCTTTATATATACATCATCTACATGGAGATGTGGCCATCTGAAACAACAGACAGTCACCCATCAACTCATCAGCCGGTTGGATGATTTTAGAGACTGCGTCCGAGTTGTTTTTATTTAATACATGTTGTTGTATATGATAAATTTTTTAGTTTGATATGCATGTAGAATTACTGTGCATTGTTACTTCATAGCTATTCATTGTCACAACGTCAACACTGACATGATGTTATTCTATAGTAAAAGTCAACACGTCATTCTAATGTTACATCATGTCATTCTAACGTAACCATAAACAAATTTATTTATTAAGTTAAACTTTCACAACGTCATTCTAATATTACATCGTGTCATTCTAACGTAGCCATAACGTCAGTTTCTAAACAAAT
>JAVFBZ010134514.1:0-13777 GCA_032466195.1 Katharina tunicata
GTTAAGACGTATTGTTTATATCTTGTTCACGTCCTCTATACGGACGGACGGACGTCGTGACGACATTATCCCTACGGTATAATATGCCGATGGGATAAAAAGAAGATATCGTTTTCAAAGCGGCGCTCTATCATGTATATAGGTCTGGATGTTTATTGAGGTAAGCTCTGGCTGGTTGGTAAGGTGCTGCAATTCAGCCGCTTTCTATATTTCTATATTTCTAAGACTTAATACAGCTTGCAGAAAGAAGCTCGACAAATGTGTAGGCACGTTGGGAGTTGGTTATATAAGCGCCTATTGTAATATAGCGGTATGAAAAAACACTATGCCCTTTGTTGTTGTTTCGCTGTAGTCTATAGAAACGGTAGATCACGTTTGATTGTACATAACATTATTAACGGACACATTCACGAGGAGACAGCCAAGACGAGACAGGCCTTTACCCTAGCTGCGAACAATGAAGTGACACTTCCGGGTTTTAAATTAAGTTATGTTTTCTCGGTTGCAAATGTAACACGGTCAGTTGTTTTTCCAAATACACTTGGAAAATAATATGTTTTTGTCGAAATTGGCTGGGCTTGTCCTTTAAGAAAGCAGATAAGAGAATGCTTAATGTTTTGGGAATCATCAAAGAGAGAAATGTCCCAAGAAGAAGCCATGTGTGACATGTGAAAGGACAGAGTATGTTCCTGTGAAGTATGCGGGTTCTTCCATTCCCATTAATACTGGTCAGATGGTTTGGTCCTGTGGATCAACTATTCAAGATAACGGTCTGTGGATAATCATTCTAGCACAAACAGAAGTCAAGATTTTGAAAAGACTTAAATGCAAATGACGTATTTACTAAAGCCATGACAATTTCATATGGACTATGTACAATGAGTTAATGAAATACAAACTGTTTACTTTAAAGGATTTTACAACTTTGGACAACCATGGATAGAAACCCTGTATTCAACTGACAGTGACTGATTATAAACACAAACATTACCTTACTATTTTAGTTATCGGCAGGATAAGTTGCATAACTCTACAAACTGAAGCAGAGCTGTGAGGCTGGTCATTTTCATTGTAAACATAGCCCCAGCTAAATTTTGACCAATCAGAATACAACTTTTTTGAAGGCTATGGATGACTCAAAATCATACACAGTTGAATAGCTGATTTTATCTTATTATCAGAAAGAAGCACTTCATTTCAGCGTGCAATAAAGGGATGACGCCATCTTTCGAATAACGTCATGCTGCTCCAATCTTGCCTGCTTTTAAATGTTCTATGAACGTAAGGTAAAATGTTTTATGATTTATTTGGTCATTACACGTAAATTCGTAATACAAAGAACATTAGACTGTGAAGTAAGAATACTGTTATATTGCTCAAGTGAAGGGTGTGGAAGTTTGCGTCTTGTGGGTTATCATTCCACCACTCACACAAGCAATATTAATGGTATTCAAACTTCCCTGTGTAATACCCTGGACATAATTTCAATTGCTTGGCAATTCATAAGTTTCAAATACATTGTTGGAAAAGAAGTTGACTGAGAATCAGACTGGCTCACTTTCGCCACATGACTGGATTGGTTTATAAAAAGTTCTTCCTTGATAGTTCATTGGTTGAGTTGACCTCTTCCCATAGGAGATGATTGGAATGGTTTACGCACATCATTCTTTCTTTACGATTGCTTGGCTGATCTCTGCCTGGGCCTGTAATAGCGAGATGCGTTTCCGTTGATAATGCTGCCAGTGTAGCAGTTGTTGATCATCTATAAACTTGGCACACTGAGCGTTCACCAGCTCTTTACGAAAATGCTCATATTGTAGGAGATCCAGGAAATGCAGGCACTGGGGGTACCTGAAATAAGAACAAGTTTGTGTTAATTATTGATTAAGAGTTTTCTCCCTGAAGGCCAAATCCATGTAACTGTCCATCTGAAGATATATTCAGCTGTCTGTAGTGACTATCTTTAACACAACATCTACTTTTTACAACAGCATAAATACAGATTATAATCAAAGATTCTCCATGTTGAGCATTATCTTAAAGATATTATATATCCAAATATTTTGACGTACTTAAGGTTATTTCACCCATATGGGGTGGCGCAAGAAACCACCCTCAATAAGACTGGCCACGGAACAAGTACAGGACGCCACATCCTGAAGGATCTCAGCTTCAGAGAGCACCAGGGCACAAGAAGCCTCCACCAACGCCTGGTGAAATGATGGATTGGTCATTAGTCACGTGCTCAAGGCTATTTCAAGTACAAAGAACACAAAATGTATTTACTTGAGGAATCTTGCATAGCGTGGTTCTTTCCAATATAGCAGGTACTTCAAGTAATTGTTGAAGGACTGGTCCTTGAAATAGCCTCTCTGTGCTAAAACTAATCAAATTGCAATCTTATAAGTCTGTGTGCAAAAACTATTTAAAACAAAATACATTATTTTTCAGTCATTGTACTGAAACAAAACAAAACGCATTATTTTATCAGTAAGAAATTGCTTTAATATTATAACACAGAAGACATGGAAGAACAAGATTATCTATATCAAAGATTCATTTATGCTTGATTGATTGATTGATTGGTGCTAAACGCCGTGTTCCTGGGTATTTCACTTATATGACGCCCTAGGCGTTGTTTCCAACAGTAGACAGCGAATCTTAACACAACCATAAAATGTGTAGTCTATTTAGTGGTTTTGCTGTTGGAAAGATAATGTTCCTCCAGCGCTAAGTATGACAGCATGAATGTAATCTGGAAACATACTGCCCTGAGTCAGAAGGCCATCTATGCAAACATGACATTATTGGCAGCAACCTCCCTTTTCCTACATTTTGGGTGGTTGCCAAGTCACCACGTTAATTAGATGTTCTTGTCTACTTCATTCAAGTTCATATGAAGTTAGTAATTGGTAAAAAATATGTCAAAGGAGCAAATATGGGAACAGTTGTAGTGTATGAAGCAAAATATATTAACTACCACTGGAGAACTGAGAATATATTACTAGATGTTTTTGTCACCATGACTAGTGTCATACTTACAGGTTAAATAATTAGGGTTGGCCAGACATTGTACAAACTCCAGTTCAATCTCAAATCTTAATCTGTCTTCTTCTCTTTCTACAAAAATAGAATATCTTGTTGAAGTGGCATTTAGAAGCTGGGTGGGTACATAACAAAAACATATTAAACATGGATTAACAACTTCTGGGTATATTGATAAGCGACGTTTTAACCTAGATGCTTTCAGATAGATAGTTTCTGTCAGTTTTTACCAATGTAACCTGCATTGCAGCCTGGACAAAGATTGCTTGTAAGTTAGTCTTAGCATCTAGGCTGAAACACCGCTTATCAATATGCCCAGAAATTGTAAATCCATCTTAGTCATGTTTTTGTTAAAAAATAGAATGACAATGTATTTTATATTTATACTCTAATAGAAAGATTTGCCATTCCCAGGTCTCGCAAAGACTCAAACTTGATTTCTGCATCTTGTTTCTTTGTTTTTTAAAATAGCAAATGGCTCTTTTCTAAACTAGAGATATTAACTCAATTCTGTAAAAGAATGAAAACATGTAATCAAGCAAGCTTGATTATAAGTCACTAATTTGTTTGTTTATTTGATTGTGGTTTTATGCCATATGTAAAGTTGTTTATTTCCCATGTATTTTTGCATAAATGTAGAGAAAGAAAATTTTGCTTGCCTCCACCTGGATTCGAACTCGGGTCTCTGGCTCACAGGGTCAACATTATATATATACAAAGCTGCACAGAACATCACAACAAATCGACTTCCTGGTGTCCCTTAGCTCAAAAAGCACCAGAGCACAGGAGGCTACCACCCAACCACTAGTTATTCTTTGTCGTTGACGTTGATAAAGGTAAACTGATAGCAAGGACTAAGGACTAACAAGTCAATTTTTCTTCGGTGGATCCTAACCAGATAACTGTATTTCTTAGACAGAAAACAGCAGATAATTTTTTAAAATATTTTTTAATACAAAAACAAAAAGAAAAGAGAGATTAAAAAAATTGTTTGACAGTAAACTAGTTGTGTACCTTTTGTTCGCTGATAAAAGACAACTGATATTCAACCAGCCCAAGCAGACTTGCTGTTTATGTTGCCCTGTTTGGCAGTGGACATTCAATATAATCTGCTCAATATAGTGTGCATATGCCCTAGCTCACAAACCCAGAGTACTACGTTAGAGCTCTGGTTAAAAAACTTCCCATGAAGGCTCAAATATCATGTCCTACATATTGCTCTAATTGTACATGTACAATAGGGATGAAAGTATTGGACATATAGCATATATATAGATATATATATTGTATAGTTGATGATTAATGCTAACAACAGATTAATCTTATTTGGTAATTTATCAAAATAACATCCCCGATTAATTTATTTTCTTACATTTCATGCATCAAAGCTGCATTATGAAATTACAGCATCGTTTTTCGGCCATAGTACTCTAGGACTCGCCGGTCTTGGGGTCAAGGACTAGTTACTTGGAGCATATGTACATACATGTATGTCCCAAACTGCTGTGCACTGATTGAGACACAGTGCTTTTAAATTCTATAGGAAGCAAGGTTTTTTATTCAGGCAGACAGCTTTCACATTGTGATGCCACCGATACATTCCATCTATAAGAGATAATTAAGTTTCAAACTGGGGACTCAAACTCTGGCAAAAGACCACAACCCAAGTTTTAAAAATTTTGATCATGTTGGTAAATTCATATCATCTTTTTTAATTAAATCTACGATTGGGTGACCGTAACAGTGACCTGGTGACCACAAACTATTATCCCCGCATGATCAGGCAAAGGCTATATAGGCCTACATGTACTATTATAGCAGCAGCGACCTGTCAGGGTTCTATACAGGGTCTCACTGCGACCATCAGAAGGATTCTTATAAAAAATCAAATCACCAGAATTCTTAAAAAATCAAATGATTTGTTACTAAACTGCAATTTCATTTCTGCACAGAACATGGAAATTTAAAACAAAAAATCAGATGTGGCCTGGAAATTGCTTGAATCTGTTGCATGTTAATTATAAACACCCTTGTTGATCCTAAAAATGTTTTCTAAAAAAATCAAATAAAAATTTTCTCTGGATAGAACACTGCCTATACACCTTTCTTGATAAAGAAAAGACATAAGGCGTTTTTGTACAATAAAAAATTGTTAACGTGAAAGTGTCTTGAAAATGCATTACATAATCTCATTGCGAGAGCACTATGCTAGTAAAGGTTCAGTTTTAATGGGCACATGAATTTGCCCAATAACCTGATAACACTGAATAAAGCAGTGAACTTTCAAACAATCATCTCCTTGTTAAGTGGTGATTTAGAAGCTAGTTACATAACACTGACATGACAAAGATGGATTTACAACTTACAACTGTATGGATTTACAACTTTATCACATGTACCCAGAAGTAAATTCATCATGTCCTGATGGTAGACTAAAACAAAGGCCCTAAAATCGATATGTCAGATTACCAAAATTCATTGCAAACCATCTAGGATTACTATTTTGATGTGGAGCTTTAATTATGGATAGTTGTGCCTACCTAACATGAGGTAAGGAGGCAAATGCTTATTTTTATTCTGAATAGAGAGATCTGCTGTGTTTTTTCGATACGACCACTGCTGTTACAGCGCTGAACTCTGCATCTTTGTAAACTGAACCTCATAATGCTTTGTAACCTGGCAGGTCCCGTTCTCAAAAAATTTCAAATTGGTCTGGTAAAAGTTTTATTCGCAAACTTGTGGATGAAATTTCAAATGAATATGACATAAAATCTGCAATTTTGGCTACAGTAAAATAATATTTACCCGCCGACGGAGTTGGAACAGAATGTCTAACAGCCATCCCAGGAAAATGAAAGCGGAAGTCAACAGAAAATTTTATTTCTCTTAACTTATAGGCCAATATTCGTTCTGTGTGAAAATTATGTTTATCGTTATAATGTTAAATAAAATGGGGAAAAAAAAGTAATTTTGAGACTATAAATGAAGTAACATTTGGGCTAATAACTTCACAGCAATTTCGTGAGTGCTGAATTGATCTTGCTCTGGCTGATGTTGTTGTTGTACTATTGTGCTTTCACTTTTGTAAATTAATAATAAGAAAAGCAATGTTTATAGAACAAATTACACGTCATCCAGATTAATACCTTGTAAATTAATCAGAACTGATCCTATATGTGGTAATATCATCGTATTCTAAGAGGAAATAGTTGGATGTTTTGTTCAGTTCTAAGAACGAATTGCGTTAGAACAACAACAACATGGCTAACCCGTCGGTGTTTCCGGAAATATTTGAGGCAATGCTAAATGTGGATGTTGATAAGCTTGGGAGTTATGACGAATACAACTTAAGGCCGGTATTGCCATGTCTGGTTAGAATGGCACTCTGTGCCCCAGTGGATACAAGCGCGTTGTGGAAAGGAAACCGAAAAAAAGTTCTGCGTATTTTGGCAAATGTAGAAATTGTGAACGGAATAGTTGCTTTACTATCTATTGACTTCCATGCACTAGAACAGGATGCAAAAAAAGAACAGCAACTGAGGTTTGTATAGATTGGTAGATTTTTATCCACCCACATTTGCTCTCTTGTAAAAAGGGCAAGAGAATGGATGTGGAAAAGTGAAAATCTCAGTGTACTATAGTCCTACTCCTAGAATCTGGACTACCCATAAGGTTAGACCTAGAGTTGTGCTCCTGAAAAGTTTGTGTATGTGCGGGATGGATTTGCCCCGGCGCCTTCAAATAGCAAAAAAATAAAACACGAACGTAATTTCTAAGACTTACCTGACACAATTAATCTATTACGCTCGGTATGCTATATCCCAAATATTCCATAGTTTTGCTGTACGAGTGAGGGCTGTTTCGTAACCCACTATAACCAACTATCTTTTGAAATGTCGTCTTGAAAAAGGATTTCGCGCTAAAATCAAGCTGTGGGACGTGTCATGACCCCCGGTTGGTCTAATCTGTCTCCTTAGCTGTCACTCTGTTCAACATTGTATCTCTATGAATAGCGAGCAAATGCAAGGTGTTTGTCAATCAGTCTGACTTCATCAAGTAAGGGGGAGCATAGAGTGGTTTAAAAGGTGGGTCACAGTTAGCGTCACATGATAACAAATTATATTAAAAATGACGGCGGAGTTTCAAAGCTTAGCCATTTCTACGACCAGAACACCTATAGTAAGAGCTCCGAATTCCGTGAGCTAAGTGTACTAGTGCCAGAAATATCTCTCCTACTATAGTTAATCATTTTTTAAAGGACGAAGAGTAACAGTGAGTTTGTCTTACAGAACAATCACCTCTACGATCAGGATTCAGTTTGTAGCATTTTAAGAAAAAAAATATGACATTTGCATATAAATAAAGGTTTTTAATCATATATTTTATTTTTATGGCATATAGGGCAAAGATAGGTGGGACCCAGTCAGAAAGTGTGTTAATATCTCAGATTCAACAAGGGCTGGCTCGTGAGTTTGAACAAAGTGACCCTGACCGACGACTTCGGCTATTACTCAGTGAACTTCTTTTCATCATGTCACAGGTAAAGGGGAGTAAATGGAAGAATGACTAAATCTACATTATTAAATTTTCATGTTAATTCAACGCTACACATTTATTTTTATTTTGCCCGTAGTCAGGATTAATTGAGGGCCACACAGTGGCTCCATGTGTGAGCGTTAAACTATCACCGGAAAAGGTTTGATTCCCCCTGTTGACCTTACATATAAAAGGGAAGCTGGCTGCGAAGAGCGTGGGGTGTTTTTTTACGAGGCTTCTTCCCTGATTCCACCATACACCAGCAACACAAAGTCAGGTTCAAAGTGAAATACTCTTGAGAACGACAAAACACCAATTAAATAAATAAAAAAGGATTAATTGTTTTCTGCTTCAAGAAACCTGGCAAAACTTTTTATTTTTTCCTTGATCAAAACTTATTTAGATCGAGATACGAAATAACCACAAAGGTGTATCTAGTTGATCCGCTGAGCAGCTTTACATAATATAGAAATAGAAAAAAAAGATGCATTTTGAGGTTTCTTTGCTGCTTTTTTAACCTGAAATTTATTTTGTAAATATATTTTATGTTTAAAAAAAGAGATTTGACACATTGCATTCAACCCAATAAATAAATCTATAAGTAAGGTAAAAAGTAAATATAAATCAACAAATGGGTATTTAAAAAATGACGTTGTCAAACAAGGGTACAAATTGTTTTAATATGGAATTTATGTTCAATTTTTCACTAAGATCCGTGAGCCTCACCGTGAGTTCTACTGGAAGTCGTCTGAGCTGTTTGAGAGTGAGGTGTATTTAGAAGAAGTCTCAGATGTCCTATGTATTGCTCAAGCAGGTTTGTAAAACGTTTCACGTTTGCATGGATTGCTTGTTTGTGGATTTGTGGCTGTAGACCACTCCCCCACAGCCTTATTTTTATGTTAATAGCAAGATTATTGTTTGTTTACTGATATATTCTGATTTATACTGGAATTACTCTAACATTTGTACTGACACCACCTTTATTTAAGTTCAGAGGTCTATCAGTTTCATGAATATTAACTTTGATCAACCATGGTGTCTAACATTTTGGTTTCTGCTTGATAGAGTTGCCAGGTTTATTACCCGTGGAGGAAGTAGCTGAGGCTCTCTTACATGTGAAAAACGGAAGTTGGTTGCTCTGCCGACTTGTGGCTAATACACCAGACTGTTTCAGGGCAGGTAAGGTACTCTTATCTCTTTGCTAGCTTAACATGGTGACGGTTCTCATTTATTTGTTTTACAATTTAGATTTAAAATTTGAAGTTTAGTATTTAGAACTTATGCATGTACAAGACATTGAAACAAAATGGATTTTGTAATTTTATAAGAAGCTTAATAGATTTCTGAAAAAAAGACCAATCATCTATTGATGTTCTAGTTTGTCCCTTTCTAGTTTTTGATAAATAAAAATTAACCCTTGTATGTGATTTAACTTTTAAGATCCAAATCAAACAAATTTCAGTCCAGATTATAAAACAATCTGTTGGAAAGGCAAATTAATTTTTCCAAAATACTTTGGATAAATATTAATGTATATCAAAATATTTGCACAAATTGTTATGTAACATGTTAATCTACATTTGGTGTAATGTTGTGTTTCAGTTTGTAGCAGTTTGGTGACTCGAGGAGAGAAGCTGATTGATCAGGGTATTGGAGGGGAAAGACGCACAGAAATGTTACAAAAACTTTGTGATATGAGTTTTAATGAATCGCTCACAGTGCGAGACCTTTGTGTGAGTTTAGTTAGCAGATAATCCTTACTCCCTCATTATGACTTAATCCAAGACCTTTTTTTCACCAGTGACGTTGACACTGAAGTCATATTAGTAAATGAATGTTGAGAACAGTTTGAAATGTAAAGAAACAAACTTTGGCTTTCTGGTAAAAATTGTTTTAAAGACTAATTTGGGGTAAACTTTAATACAGGATAAACTTTAAAATAAGTCTGGAAAGAACTATTATCAGAAATTCTATTATTATTAAGATGGGAAAAGTCTGTTGTAATTGTTATACAAAGTACACCTTCCATTTAGTTGCCATAGGAAATTAAAACCCACTGGCCAAGGGCAGTATGTTCCAAGCCTTCTCATTTTGACTTTATTTAGGACTAGAGGAAGTTTTCCCAATAGAGCAAAATACTCCCCATTTTGAGGATGTATTAGTATGGAAAGTACTGTTGGGGTGTATTGCAATAATCTTGAGTATGGTGTTTAAGACAAATCAATGTATCAGTCACTTAGCAAGCTACATGTAGCTAGGCCATCTTTATGAATACTACAAAGACACATTAAAAAAATGTCTGATTAACGAATGATTAGCTGTAAAGGCTGTAAACTCGCTCTGTGTTCTTATTTTTCCTAAAATTAATTACTTATTGAGCATACTTCTGACTAAAATGTAAGAGTGAAATAACCTTAAGGAATGTGTAAAGCCCTGCCCCACTCAAACAAACTAATTCTTCAGACTGAAAGGCACCATGTAGATGTGCTTATTGAATACAGATGCTGTTCAAATCTAAATAAGCATTGAATGAAACAAGTTAATTTTCACTCAATTATTTAAGAGTTTAACCAATTTTCATGTTTGGAGTCCTATACCTTTTTTCTTTTCTGATGGGTCATGGAAAATAATGTGATTCTTTTTTGTTAATCAGAGCATTTAAATCATCCTTTGTGTTGCTTCATTTACAGGTGTCAAACTGTACGTTACCAGGACTGGCTGTGGCCTTGACCTTAAATACTGTTCACAGTGTTCAGAATGACCAGCCTAAAACCTCTGCAGCATTTCCTCCCACTAATTCTGTCAGTGATATTGTATCATTTGTCAGTGGATTGTTACTTGGCAACGACCAGTCAGTCCGCACTTGGTTTTCACAGTTTATCAAAATAGGACAAAAGGTAAAAGTATACATTGACTTATACTGCAGTAAAAAATGGATTAATGATATATGAAGTAAAAAACATTTTTTAGGAAACATTTGTGTATTTATTATAAAATGCGATTTGTGCGTTGATGCCGGCCGCTATTGAAATAACGGTGTTATGGTATGGTTGCTTACAATGTTGTCAGTATTTGTGCGAGAAATGAAGTATTACTTTTTTGTTACGGCATGTAATAGACATATTTTCAGTATATTGTGCTGGCTTTTAAGATGGGAAAAATGTAAAAGTTAAGGTGTAAAACTTATGAAATTAAAAAGAGTGTGTTTTGAGGGTTGTACAGTGTTGATTTTTACTCTTTGTCCTTTATATTGACAGAGACAAGATTTAAAGTGTATGGTGTTTGCACTTAGAGAACAGCTACTGAAGGAATTGACAGCCATTTTAAACGGTCCAAATTCTCATTTAGCAGAAGAACATGTGGTACAAGCGTCTGCATTTATTCGTCTTTACTGTGCGCTGAAAGCCATCGCTACGCTCAAGTATGGAATCATCTCTTTATTTAATTTTTTTAATTTAATTAATTGTTTGCTGAAACACTTGATTTTATTCAAGGTTTTGATAAATCAGTATTGAGTCAAAGTGAATCACTAATCAGGAATCTGATTTATTGTGATGTTTTGTTTTTTGTCTTGTAAATATCCAGTGTTATACTTTTGTTGCCATAGTCTTTGAAATATACTAATATTTCAGAAGTATATTTCATTAAATATATGAGAAGTTGATTTGTTGTGCCGTCCCTGTCTTGGTTTACCGTACCTTAAGTTAAATTTCAACTAACGTAAAATGAAATTAGTTGAGATCATTGGCAATGATCACAAGGGTCGGTCATTTACCACCCGTTGAGCACTAACGGCTAGGCCTATACCTCTTAATTAGATAAACACAAGCTTTCAATTACCCCCAGCGGGTAACCGTCTGGTCTATAGGCTAGATTGTCTTGGACAAACACAAAGTACCTGCCTTCCAATTTTTGATGTATACAAATAAAAGAAACCGTCTAAGTTTTTCAAGTTACATGTATAAAGGCTACTGCTGATACAGAGGCCACTTTCACAAAGTATCATATGACAATAAAATATCGTACGATATTTCAATGCCTATAAGGGCTATAGTTTTACGCAACGTAATTTTATCGTAAGCTATTTTTTTGTTGTACGACATTTGGTGAAAGTGACCCCATGCAGATCGGGTACTATATTCACATGTGTAGTTAGAATTTTTTTTTCACAGTTTTTTTTCGTATTTTCCTTTCCTCTGCACAAATATTGTAAAAAAAAAAGCATAAGAAACAAAGAGGCGTTTTCTAATGTGAGTTATTTATTACATACCAGCAGTTGTTGAAAGTTTATTAACGCTATCCTATATCGTAATTGGAATAGTCGCTCTGGTGAGATTATACAACGAAGAACGCATGCAGTCGGCGACCGAAAAGGTTAATTTTATGCACTCAGTTGTGTTAATAAAATGGGTTAATTAGGACCTCGTAATAATGTTGCATATTATCTAACGAAAAGGAGATGTCTGTTTATATGTATTTTTTATTATTCAAACCATTAAAAATCTAACCAAACCAGTCTGTGCTTGATCACCTATACTTTTGGCTATATATATAGCCTAATACGATGTTTTTAAAATATTTTCAGCCATGAAATATCTTCGATCTCCAGACAACCAACGAAAGTAGAGAATAGCATGCAGGGTATCTGCTGATCATATCATCTATAGGTCTTTTCCTCACAGATTTCCTTTTATAGACGCAGGCTATTTTAGTTTCATTAATTACAAAAACAGTTGTAAACTGTCTTGTTTTTATACAATTTAACCAACCTGCATGTCTGAAATAAACTCATTTTCTTTTCATTTTTTAAATGTTTTATAGGTACATGTAGGTTGTTCTTCACATATTTATCACGATTTGACAATCCAACATTAGGTCTTAAAAATTACTTACCCAAGTTCCGTCTTCCTAGGATTAGGTGAATACGAAAATATATGTATCACCTATAGTATTTGTGGTGTCAAAGGCAACCAAATCATTGCTATATCTTGTTTGATTGATTGGTGTTTAACGCCTTGCTCAAAGATATTTCACGTTTTGTGACGGCAGCATGCATGTTTATTTTCTTGTCATGAGTGATATCACACTGCCACAGGGATGTTTACAGAGGAATTATTTCAAAGAACACCATATTTTGGCTGTTAAACAGATTTACTGTTCTATAACCATACATATAAGTGTTTATTTGGGTCATTATGTTAGTTCAAAACAAATATCAGTACAATAACAAATGTTATTAGTTGTTTTATTTACACACATATATCATGTACAATTAAATTATGACAAATAATAGATGATATCAAAGCCATACAACATTTTATAAGCCACACAAGGACATTTTATAAACAACGTTAACCAATCCACGCTTATCCCGCTAATTGTGAAAATACAGGCGAATTTGATATTAGACATCTTGATATTAGACGATCACTTAGGTAGAAGACGACGGTATTTGGAGAAGACGAATAAGCTGGGTAATAATTACGTATGGGTTTCATTTCTGAAAGAAAAATGGTATAATCATAAAACAAACATGAACGAAGAAAATACAGTTTGGTTTGAGATTCATATCGACGGCCAAGACGATGAAAATGTAAGACAATAATATTAAACATTTTTTTATTAGAACTTATAATGCAGCAAAACTTCAGAGGTTTTTAAAATAAATTTAAAGCCACTCGCAGGATTGTAGGCCTATATTGGTACAACAACAAACAAAAAAAGATTAAAAGGACCTATACTTACAGTATCTCACGCAGAGTCTGCACTAATTGTGAAATCAGTCAGCTCATATCAATCAAGACAAGATAATCTGATCAGTGCTATAAAGTAACGAATTTGTCACAAGCAGCATTTATGTGTCCGCCGTATATATCTAGAAACTGAAATAAATTAAATAACAAAAGCGAGACAAAAAAAAAAGAGACAGCCAACAGAATGTTTTATTATGTTGCAACATCGTATTGGTATCTTCATCAAGAAATCATACTATTTAACCAGAAAAAAAGAAGACTTCTTATTTTAAAACACTTTTTAAAAGTGATCTCTGTCACTGTTTACTCGTTGTTATAGTTGCACACGCTCCACATGCCTCTGGCCAGTCAGTGTTTACAAAGCTGAGTGAAATTTTGATTGAAATTTAACGTGAGTTAGGGTACCTCCTGGGCTGGTCACATGGCCTCTTATTTTGATGCCT
>JAVFBZ010134525.1:3475-18797 GCA_032466195.1 Katharina tunicata
GTTGGCTGTGTCACAAGAGCATATAAACTACTCGTTGGTTGTGTCACAAGATAATATAAACTATTCGTTGGCTGTTTCACATTAGCATATAAACTATTCGTTGGCTGTTTCACATTAGCATATAAACTATTCGTTGGCTGTTTCACATTAGCATATAAACTACTTGTTGGATGTTTCACAAGAGCATATAAACTACTTGTTGGTTGTGTCACAAGAGCATATAAACTACTTGAAATGTGAAGGGAAGAAAATGAATCTGTAAAATAAATAAAACATTAAATACCTATTTCTTGTGGACAGCGCAATCTTCTTTTCACAGTTAAGTATAGTTTAGTATAGTTTTGGAAAACATTTGCATTCACGTTGAATTATAATGTTACCAAACCCAGCGTATATTCTTTATCCTCTGCTACTATTCACAGCAGACTAACATGGAAGTTAGATATTACTATGTATTATAAACCAGCGTCAAACGATACTTCTTAAACACATGATTGTATTGACCATCAATTTAAGCCTAAATATCATATGGAATCGAAAACAATGTTTTATTGTATAAAAATAGTGCCGTTTGCATTTATATGTATTTTGAAAATCTATATTAGAAACAGACTGACTGATCTTAGTTCACATGTCCAAGTATTATAAAAGTTTACTACTCAGGAAAACAGGTATAGGCCTAACAGAATCGTACTTCGACGGAAAAGATATATGAATAAAGGTAATACGATAGATACGATTGAACAGGTTATGGGTTTAATCATTATATTAATTCTTCATGAATTTAGCATGTTATTGTTATCTGGCCTCAAAAAGAGTCGACCAAATAAGAACAGGAGCTCAGGTAACAAGATCTTATTAAACATCAAAGTTTGACTTATAATATCATTAATGTCACTCCGTCGATTTCAGATCCGACCATGATTAGGATAGCAGCTATTGAGTAATTCAAGAATGTTCATAAGAGGACGAAGCTGCAAAAACCCTGACAGGTAAAAGTTTGTATGACGTTTAATTAAGAATACCTGTCTCTTGACTTGTCCTTATTCAAGTGACATGAGAGCCTATTATGAGAAAACAAGTGTCAATACTTGCTTATACAGCCAAAGTTTTTACTGACAATAATGATAATTAGACATGAACCTTATTAAGCTTTCAATTACACTGACTTAATCATAGACGAGGGTTACGCGGTAAGAACGTTGAGAGGCCCACCCATGGTGATGAACATAACGGGAGAAAACTTCACTACCGTTATAATAAATGATAAAGCACGACCGTCAATATGTATGCCTAAGCTATATTCTCTATAGTAATGTTCTTATTCACCCTTTCAGCTCGGACGCCAACTTGAACTTTTCTTTACACCAACAGAAAACTAAGACAAACTTATGTTGTTTGCTCTTCAAAGATAAAATAAGTAGCTTAAGATCATTGAAATCATAATGTATGCTGTCAAAACTTCTCTACATATAGATTGTTTGCCTTCATTTTTTTTTACTATTAAGCTTTCATCTGTTGTTTATCTGCTTCGATAGAAAGCTTTTAGATGAAGACTTTCCGGTATGACATAACATACTTTTTTTCTGGTAAACATTCGGCACAAGAAGTTAAACAAGTATAATTAATGTAGACTAACAAAAGATAAAGATATTGAATAGCATATCTTTTTAGTGAAGGCCTGTATTGAATCATTTGTTATTGAACGTTTTATCACATGTCTGGCTTACACACTGTTTACATGGGGCATCATGTGCTCTGGGGCTCTCTGAGCTAAGGCGTACAGGATGCCGATTTGTTGTGGCGCATGTCCTGTGTTGGTAATGTTATGTAAATGTTTTGTCCTGTCTTGTATGTTCTCAGCGTCGTTTACGGTTGTTTTCTTCGGCAATTGGGCTTGCACACCGTCATATAACTAAAAAAAACCTGGAATATGTCGTGAAACACCAATCAAACACACAGACATCCAGACACCTTTCTAAGCATACTAACTTTGCTCTCACCTTACTCTAGGCCTTTACCCGGTAACCTTGATAGGCAGTGACTTTTTGTAGGTTGGCCTAAAATTACACAAAGCTATCCCTCACTGCTTCGTAAGAAATTTGACTGGCTTTTATTTTAATTTTATAATTCGTCCTCTTGATTGAAGAAATATCTATCAACTCAGACTGACTTAACCACTTTAGATGTGTAGGGGACTATAGCATTTTCAGTCGGCCCGATTCAGGGGAGATAATTACCTATTGTCTCCATCATAAACTTATAAACACCAGTTACCCCCCTTTAACTGACTTTCTCAAACATTGTACAAAAAAGCTTGTTATCAGTTATTCCTAAAAAAATAAAAAAAATAACAGAAAAAAGCCATGCAAATAAGTTTTCTTAATTGTATCGCTTGTTTGAAATTTTGTCTGTGACTTTTCCTCTTATTTTATGTCAATGATTCTTTGGGTGACAAGGGAAGAAACTCACTTGTCACAACTGTTGTGGCGAGTAATAAATCCGCGGGTAAAATAGCTTCACAACAGAGGAGTTAATGAAAGTAGTGAAGGCGCTGACAACGTGTAAATTAGCTCTTTGCCTTTTCAAAGCTTCTCGACAGACTCATATAATGCCGAACAATATCGAAATCAAAGCTCGTGTTCATGACATGGGACGGTTAGAAGCCCGGGCACTGGAAATCACTGGCCTGCCGGGTGTCGTAATCAAACAACGAGACACGTTCTTCCGAGCGCCTAACGGCCGACTGAAACTGAGATTTTTGGAGGTAATGATAACGGTATTCATGCTAACTTACTATGTAACAGACTCAGTTGAATACTGCACGCTGCTAATTACTAATTGCTAATGTGAGTAATGTCTAATGTCTAGCCTAATACTATTGACTGGACAAAGTACCCTTTATACCTGTTAATCGTGAGTACAAATGGACTGTGTTAATCGAAGCTATATTAATAGGCCTATAAGACCAAGTTCAGTAGGGGACTAAGCTTTTTATATGGGTGTTTAATATGACAAGCGAGTAAAATCGACAGGGAAAGACGGTTTGTCAGCATTTTCAGCTTCCGCTGAATGTGATATTATTATTGTGAGTTAAAAAAAAAAGGATATTTTTTGTGTGTTTGCGATTGGGGTTTTACGCCGTAGCCTAGGTCCTACTTAAGATTGTTTCACTAATATGACGGCGCGTCAGCCCAATGGGTGAAGGAAACCACCCTAAACGACTCTGGATAAACATTAAACACTACAGTACATTTACAAAACGAAAACAGGACACCACAACAAACAGGGTGCCTGAATTAATTAGCATCTTAGCTCGGAGAGCCCCCAATCTCCCGCACATAATTAATGTCTGGATATATATATAGTAATTATTTGGGTTACGTAACTAAGGAAATAATAGATTATTATATATAGTAACTTGAATAGTCGGCGATAGGCACAGATAATGTTTTTAATTATTGTTATGATTGTTCATTCTGAATCACACCATTAACATTGGGTTAACTTTTGCAAAAAACGTCTTTCACTTCAGAATGATCCATCGCAGTTGATATTTTATGTGCGACCTGACAATACTGGTCCTAAACACTCTGAGTATCATATAACAGAAACAACAAATCCAGAATCTCTGCAGGTATGTAAACTCGTTTGTGTTTTTTTTTTTACACCACAACAAATCGCATCAAGTGAAGAAAGTCTTAGCATGAAGACATTTAGATTAGTTATTTCCCAAACAGCCTCTTGAATTGATAAACTGTAGTGTTTGTTTTCAACGTTATAAAAAAGAAGAACAAAAAGACGCACAGTGGAAGCCTAGCTTGTAAGACTTTAAATTGGCATTTATTAGTGAAGGTGGAAAACGTATTGAAAACGTGTTCATTTCACAGCCTGTTGGTATTTTGACCTATATCCATATTAACATTTGTCAATATTTATTTCCTTTCAGGCTGTATTGGGTTCTGCTTTAGGTATACGGGGTGAAGTAAGGAAGACTCGACTCTTACATATGATAGGCCAGACGCGTGTCCATCTGGATAGAGTGGAAGGCTTAGGGACATTCATGGAATTAGAGGTTTGAAATATTACCCTGTTTTTTTAAAAGAGAAAATTCAAACAGCAACGTGTTAAAGTTTAACACTGGTCAAGCCCCTCTCTCCCTCCCACATCCCTCAATATTTTCCCCAATAGATCGATCAGCAGTTCTTATAGATTCGAAACAAAAACATGTTTAATTGAGATTGTAGTGGCAATTCATATCATATAACATTTACCCTTGAAAACAAGATAACTACTGACAATGGGCACTAGTATCAGTATCATATAGGGTATCCACCTCTATGAAGAATATCAAACCCAACCAAACAAACAGTTTTTCTAACTTCACTATGCCTTTTCCTTGATAACACTTTGTTTAACGTCGTTCTCAATGACATTAGGTCGGTGACCATTTTTTAAAATATTTACTATAGTAAATAGTAACACATAGTTAAAAAAATTGATATTGCCAGTTCTATTTGGTATTAATCCCTTGAACGATGGTAATATATTTTGTTGAAAGGCATATGCCCTGAAAGAGGAAATGAATACGCTCTAATGTTTTATATTTGTACACAGGTTGTGATGAAAGCAGATCAGCCATTAGGGGAAGGAGAGCAAATAGCTGAGGACATCATGAACAAGTTAGACATTGATAAAAAAGACCTTATCTCCGGAGCTTACATTGACCTGCTGGAAGCAAACCATCTTCATGGCAAGTCTTCAGAATAATAAAGTGTTTTTAAAACTTTTAAAGCGAAAGCAATCTTTTTCCTTGCAATGTTTTCCGTCAGATGTTAAATGTAATAAGTAATGTTAAAAACGCTGTAAAACTACTGGCGCGCGCTCTCAAATGTTCGATCTTATTTACTCCCCCTTCTGTGAATTGTTCCTTTCATAACCGTCAAACGCAACGATATCGACACTTCTGTCAACATGAGCTGGCTATGACGGATATCTTCATCAAGTTGTAATATATTTATATATATATCCGTCTATAACAGCTTCTATTTTGATTGTGGAATCCTGGCTACACACCGGTCTGCATATAGTATCTAAGCTTTACAGCAATCTACTCATGGTATCCAGGCTACAAAGATGCCTGCACGTGGTATCCAGACTACACACCGGTCTGCACATGGTATCCATGCAATACACACTGGTCTGCACATAGTATACAGGCTACACACCGGTCTGCTCGCATACATATTGTATATTTAAATCAGAGTTTGAGACTATTAGTGAATATGAATTTAATACGTTTAATATATAGGCTTACGAAGTAAGGAAAGAATAATATATCAACATTCCGACTCTACAGGGTGAACATGTTTGTGATACTGCAGTGTTAGATGCGTTGAAACGGCAGATAAATAAGTTTAGAAAAATTCGTCGTCTTCCTTTGACATAAGTTGGGCTTGTGGCTCTTTTCTTTCTGATTCAAGCGGTTCTGAATGGTGTATGTAAGTTACCGTCCCTACTCACGACACCAAACCACCAAACCATAATAGAAGTAAGGGGGGTTTCTTCAAAGTGAAAACCGCAATCTGTTTGCGCTCAGGGAAATGTTAGAGATCGATACAAAGGCCTGTTTTCATCATGATTTTTTTTTATCCAATTGTCGTTTGCTTATCTCTGTTAAAATCATCAACCTGTTGTGTGCCTTCCTTGCAGCAATCGTTGATTGCTTTGTGATTCCAAATCTCATTTCTTTCAAATTTATTATTTTTTTGATGGACGATTTTCGTTTAAAACAGTGGGTAGCTGACCTGCTCTCAAGTCAATTCTGCTATGGGGCAACTTAATTAGACAGGAGGATTAGGGAGGACGATCATTTTGGCATAAACCGGCTTGTCCCTCTGTATAAGCACCTTTTCATATCAACTAAATAGTAGGCATATTCTCTAAGATCTTTTCAATGCAAATACTCCCACAGCGACAAAATAATCTAAAATACTACGACACATAGAAGCCTACTCAGTGACGGATGTTTATTGATCGGTTGTCTATATCGTAACAGCCTCTGTTAAGGGTCACCAGAAGCCAGTGTGTTAATGTCAAAGTTATTTCCGAAGATTCCATGCAGGGTTTAAGTGGTCACCATATATGAATTTCAGTCGGTAAAACAAAACGCCAACGACAATCTGTCTTCCCACAGGAGGGTGTGTCTGGCGACATTTTGATTACAAGTTAGTGGTGTCTGGTATATAATCTGAGCTATGCACCAGGGCATTTAAACATGTTAAGGTAAATGTCATGACAAGATTCAAAGGTAACAGTGACTTAATAATAATGGAGGGAATGAAGGGATAATACCTGATGACATTGTAAGACTGAGACTTTAGAACACAAGCGTTTGTGGCGAATTAAATATTAAACAGTGATAAACAGATGGTATTGAAACAACAGAAGAATATTCTACTAGCTTCGTTATGGCTTTGAGAGGCAAAGCAAAATGTCTTACAAAACTGTATAAATTTCGTAATTTTTGGAGCCAAAAATTTCTTTTTTCAAATTCCAGAACCGTTACGTATGAAAAGATTCAAAGATTATGCTGTTGTCATTATTTCTATATTCTTTATAGAGGCTTAATGCATATATATTTATAAATTTAGAAATAGAAAATTTGTTCGACTCCACTGGCATTCGAATTCGGGTCTCTGGCTACTATTTTTGGATAAAATTATTTACAATTCATTTGAAAACCTTCAAAACCAGTCTGATGCATCGGCTGATCCGCGCGTCGCAGTGTGGATTAGATTTTTTAAATAAAATAATCGAAGAAAACGATAAGTTTTTTTTTATAAAGTGAAGAACATCAATAAAGCAAAACAGACAAAATTGACCAACTTTACCAAAAACATACCTTTTATTGTTAGGCGTCCATGATAATGAGCAGGTTAAGTATGACCTTTCCGTCTGTAACTTAAGCCGAACGTGGGTTTATTCTGAGAAAAGTCACTTCTGGATTCTGCGAATAAACAGAAGGTGTGTCTTTAAAATATTGACCTATATAATTAACTGTGAATATATAGCAGCTGTAAAATAACAGAGTTCGGATCTTCTGGGGGAGATCGAGAGACAGCTGTCAAGAACTGAATTAAGAGACACCAAATGAGACTTGTCTACGAGTAGCTTGCTTTAAAGTGTGAGCGCGGTTGAATTGACCGAGCTTATTGTGCGCTGGCATCAGGAAGCTGACCAATCATGGCTCACTTCGCTTATCTCCCTTAGCCGTTTTTGATGGCTGTATCTCACCTTGTGTGTATTGACTGGCTATTTTGTCAGCCCTTTCCCCCCAAAAGAACGACAAGAACCAAATCAACCGTACGATTAACTGCTACATGGGACTCTCCCGTGACACGTAAAGTATCGCGCACAGTGAAGCTGGTTTCTGACTTCGGGAACCAGCTTCACATTTATTTTCTTAATGGCGCATGCTGACTCCGTGTAGGAGTTCTATTCGCGCCAGACAAGTTTATATACACATAAATCTGTAAATATACATATAAGAACATTAATACATAAATTTACATTTACAGGAAAAATAGTAATAATAATTACAAAAAATATATATGTATTAATAAATAAAAAATACGCATTATAAACAATAAAGAACTACAATCCAACCTATGCTAAACTTGTTTGTCTTCATCGTCTAACAAACTATTGAGACTGTCGGTTTTTTTATAGGTTTTTTAAAATTCCTGTCAGAGACGTTCGATAGGTGTCTACAGAAAGGTCCTGTATATTACACAGGCAAGATGGCCATTCAACACATCATCTTGACTTAACGAGGGCGAAGATTCGATTTTAAATGAAAAAGAAGCCGACGTCGGCGACGTGTGGGGGCATTCGAGATTGCGTTTCCGGACTGTCGTGAAACTTGTCATTAAAAATAAACCAAATTACTCAAACGTTAACCCTAGTCATATATCTGACCCACAACATTTTAATATACATTTACTTCAGGGACATGGTCACTTCAACAAATGTATAGCATGACAAATCCACCATACATTTTACTTAAGGTAGTTCAGTTTAAGTGGAAAACGAGTAATCCTACAAAAATGTAATAGTATTTTAAGTAACAACTTGATGTGGTCTATAATTTGAAAAAGACTTCGTTTTTTTTCGTTTCATTCCCCTTTAAACACAATCTCGTAACATTGTGACCAGGTTCCCCTTTAAACACAAACTCTTAACATTGTGAACAGGTTCTGTAACATTCTGAATAGGTTGAAGTACGCGTATAGGAAGGCTATTGTATGTGACTAATAACTACAGCTTACAGATTATCTAAATTTAGTTTTAAATACAAATCACTTTGTCAATCAATCGACTAATTGACCTGTCTTTGAGTTACCGTTTTTACTACATGATTACATGATAACAAATGCTGAAACTTATTCCACAGGAGACTGGTTAATTTCTAGAATGAATAATTAAAACTCAAACCGTTCTGTGTAATTTCTAACAATCCTCAGAATATTTGTTGGTGAAATATGAATTAATTTTGCCTTTTGAGATTTAATCTCATGAGACACTTCGTTCAATAAGGGATCAAAACGCAATAGGCGTAGGAGACAATCGTTCAATACATTCAGTTATATTTGTAACAGGGGAAATTCGCGTCCTGGAGACAAACACGTGACTGGTGTGTTATCACAACCAAATGATGCTGACCTTTGTCTAACATATCATTTTAGTTAATGTTCTTGTCAAATCACTAGCATGAAATAGTTAATAGAAAATTTTAAGGAATAATTAGCAGTTCCAGCAAGCTTTAAAATGCGTTATTATTGAACTTTACAGACAAGAGACAATTAAGATCTTATATACCTATCTTTTACTTCCATAACCAATTTCCATGAGTTTTGTTATGGGTACCCTTTCTTTTCATCTGGTCGAACGAAATCAAAGCAATGTCACATTGAGTGGAATGACCAGTTACATGCGTTTAGTTATACCATTTTAATCTCTTTTTGTGCAATAACTAGGAAAATGGGCTGTACAAATTATGTTCTATGCATATTACTACATGCTGACGCCTATGACCACGTGTTAATAAGGCCGTGCTGCTTTGGTTGTTTCTTGGAAAATATGTGAAGAAAAGAATCTTGTGCTTCCAAGATTGAAAAGCTTACCGATGTCTAGGACAATAATCAAACCAAGTGGAGAAGACTGGGCATCATCAGTATCTCTAATACTTGTTATTGAAGAGGTTACCGTAGAAAAAAAAAAATTCTTTGTTTTCTTGTCCTGTTGCATTGTTCTAAGAGACGTCATCTGTGTTTTTATCCTGCTGTCCACATCTAAACTGCATGTGTGTCCTTCTGACCAATTATAGTATTTGTGAATGTATATCAGGAGATCACGTAAATTGACGGGTTGACAATCTGTCGCGGGGACAAAAATGCCAGACAGAGAGTAGTTTGTGACGTGAAATGTTGATTAATAAATGTGCCGGTCTCAGTTCTGATTGATTGAAATTTCTTGATATATATACAACCTGAGTTGTGCAGCCTTGATTGAGCTTTCTTGTTTTTCAATGACACATGGGCTTTTTAATTCACGGCGTCACATGTTGCAAATACAAGGTAAGAGCTTATATTTAGTTAATGTAAATATCACAGAAAAACAAATTAAAAGAATAATTAAAAAAAACAACAACGTGCAATTGACTCTTCGAGTCAAATATTCGGTATCACGGCATCAAATATAAACTAAATTACCTCGAGATCGAAGCCTTAGTCACGACTTAATTGATCGGCTGTCTATATATTAAATGTGTTGACTGTAAACAGAAAACCGCTTTTTAATGTCAGTAATGCTTCAGAAGATTTCAGGGTCTTGTTTGCCACAAGTTTTCCAAAACAGCTGTTTCTAGAGGTCTTTATTTAACATCAAACTGTTTTCCTGAGATTTACACCCACTCACCGAAGACTATTACCCACTCTTACCAAGACGTCATGTTTTGTTATTCTGGTAAATCAAAATGCCAACGACACCAGGGCATCCAGAATGGGGGTGCGTCTGGCTGCTTGTCCACCAGTCTGGAATAGAGACATTCCCCCAGAGTTAACATGACAGAAATCTGGTCTATACATCCCAAACTATGCATTGACTGTATCCCATATCGGAGAGCATGACAGGACGGAAATATTCACCATGGTTAAATGCCACAGTGACTTTCAGCATGAGAAAAAGATTTCCCTAGTATCCATGTTGCTGGCTCTATATTCCGACCAATTTACTTATATTATCATGTGAAACTAGGTGCATAATATCACCGTATAATATGACTTTATTCTGACAACCCTAACCGAGGGAAGATGTTCAGTGTCTACCTAGATCCCGGATAGGTTTTAAGGACATTAAGCAGTGCAAAGTCATCATATCGAAAGCGAACACGATCTTGTTGGCTTAAACAACAAAACATGAATATCACTCAATTAAAAAGAAACTGCTTAAAAGTTTAGAAATGTATATTGTAGAACACGACCTTTTCCGACAATTGTCTTGACCGTTTATTTCAAAGCTTCGTACATTGTAATACGCTGATATCGTCTTAGAAAATATTACTGCAGTGTTAATCACCTAAAATAAGTCCGAACAGAAATGTGTCGTTCTCTTGATACGTCTTGAACACCTTGTGTGGAATCTGGACATTAATATGAAGATCTCGTGGACTGGGTAAGTAGAAAGATCTTTAATGGCCTTGCCGCGCTGATCAGCCATCCAGGAAATCATTACACCGTGCAACACTTAAACAGATCTTCAGAAGTCTATGACAGGTTCAGCAGATGACATGATTTTGGCAGATGTTTTGGATACATGCCGAAAAAAAACTAAGAAAGTCTTGTTTATTTTAAACTTTAAAGCGTCTTAACATGAATGTGAACAACTAATAAAACTTGGTTTTCATTGGAACTATTTTGGATTTTGAGAGGTTAAATTACAGTGAACATAAATAGGCCCTTGAATTTTATGTTCATCACCAATCTATAAATCCACAATTCGACAAATGACAGGCTTTGACTCCAAAGTAACGTTATATCCAATATGATCCTCATATATAAATACGACAGCTGCATGCCTGTCCCAGATCATTCGCCATTTTCACGATCATTATTATTTACCAGCAGAAAGTTGTTGTCTCCAAGGATTGTATGCGATGTTTCTCAAGTCACTAGAGATTAATAAATTAACTTGCGCGACGAAGGCTGTAATTCGACATGTATGTATTGATAATGCTATTTCCAGGAGCGAGGTGGAATTCTCGGCACTAAAGTGAGATAACAGTTATTTTCACATCCAGCTGATGTTGACTTTTCCCTAACCAAATGTAAATTATAAATCTCGTTCACCTCTACTTGACCCCAGGGTATATGCCTGACACGTCTGACGTACGGTAAGTTTTGAATGTGTTATACCTATAAAAGGAGCTTGTACACGGAATTGGAATGAACCTTCTTGAAATCACTTCCATCACATGACGTGACTTACCGGCCTAAATATGAATACGTGTAACAGTTTTTTTTCTCTTTTTTTTATGAATATTTCTGATATTTATCAGGTAATCAGTTAAAATGGTTTGACCTGATAACCATTTCCCTGTCTTAAGAAGGTATCTAACATTACATTTAGAAACATTTAAGGCTTTATAACCATTTTCATATTGTATTGTCAATTCGCCCGAACTTTGGTGCAGCTGCTCAGTAAAAAGCCTGTGTAAAAATCAAGTATATTTTCTGTAAGTTAGTTCTATGCATTCCTCAAAATATACAGATCTGGTCAAAACGTCAAGGTCACTATGTTAATTGGGTCAAACCAAGTAAGGAATGTAGGTCACAATGAGTGGAATAACTTCCTTAAATAAGTATATACAAATTTAGGATGATTCGCGCAGCACGTTTTTAAAGTTTTGAAATACAGCTTTCGATGCTGTAGCCCATACCTTGGGGGCACAAATAAAGTAACGGAAGAAAATCTATTTTAAAACAAAACAAAAAAAGGATTATCACATGGTATGATAAGTACTTATTGTATTTTTGTATCAGAGTTTGAAATATGTGTGTGAAATAATAAAGAAGAAGTTGATATCCATAAAATCTCGGTTCCAATAAAGAGTTTGAAAGGCAACAGAGAATAGAGCAGCTGGATATGATTTTACGATGTACGATATTGGTCAATAGTAATCATGATTCAAGCAGCGTCATAGAGATACATATTTAGGGAAGGGGAGCAGTTTGACAAGTTTTTTTTATGAGACCTTATTTTAATGAAATACTATTATATTATTTATTTTGTTATACATCTTCAGAAGACGCGGAAAAGGAAGTTTCATCTGCAAACAAGTCTATCGAACTGCGGTGGATATGTAATGGAGGTCATGAATAAAAATAAGGAATCTAAGCATAGATCCGCGCAATGTTTTGATATCTAGATTGAACGCTGTTCTGACAATCTTTCTATTGTTTGGAAGACAAGCTTCTCTTAAACCATTAAAAGGTATTGTTACTCTCGTATCAGGAAAGTTTTCTTACTAAAATAGTATGGTCCACTAATTCGAAGGCTTCTATCAAGATCTACAAACAATGTCCCACATATATCTCCATTATCAATTTTTCTCACCCAGTCGTAAATTAGCTTTTCGAGAGCCGTGTGACAAGAACGCTTTTGTTTGTAGCCTGATTGTAGTCTATCAAATAAGTTGTCTGCTTTGATAAAAGCATTAAGTTCATAAGTAATGTGTCTCGCTGGAATTTTGTAAAGTATGTTGATAAATTAATACAAAAGCGACAGAAGAAGTTGTAAAGGCTGCAGTCGCTGTCAAAGGTTATGGTTCAACTCCATCTATACCTACAGTATAGAATAATATCAGATGTTAATGTATGCTTATTTAATGATCGTATAGTAATACAACAGTTAAGGCTTTTTAATTCGGTCTATACTGAACTATACAGACCATCTGGCCTCGGCCTATATTAACTTCTTTAGGTCTGTATAACTCTGTATCAACCCCACCAAAAGTTCATATCTGTATAATAATAACAGTCAATATATACACTAATTATCCACCTGACTATAATAGCAATCTATTGTTGATCAGTAAGTGATGCACATCACTTATGTTACATTTCTATTTTCTGACTTCTATTTTAAGCGGAAAGGTTCAGGTGTAGTCAGGTGATTATAACTCTACTGAGATATTATTGTTCATAATCATCAGTTGATCTGATACTTCTCAAATAGTGATAAATAGATCAATAATATATCGGGACAACCATGGAAGTTGTTTATATTTACACAGTGGCGTGTATCCTATAACTATCTTAAGCGGTGCCCAATGTACAAATATATCAGTTGTACTATTGACATTATGAAGAGGTCCACTCATTGTGATTTTTGGGATGATTTTGTATAGCCATAGAAACTGAACGATCGTGAGTAGAAGCAGATTTCACCTTCAGGTCATATGGGTGGCAGATGCGGCTAGCAAATGTCCCCATACAAATCCTTTATGGAATCTGTTAATTTAAAGCATGTTCGATGAACGAGAAATCAAAACAGCAGAGGCTTTTTAAACAATCACATGGGAGCAACCAGACAAATACCAGTAATACCAATCTCCTTAAATTTGGGGTTTGTTTATAGAAAACAGTATCTGGTTTGAATTGCTCAGGCGCAGACCTGAGACTGCACGGATGTGGAAAAGTCTAAATATATACCATGATTAGCTTTAAATATAACAAACTTTCTGATATCGATTGATTTCTTTCAGACTTAGTCATCAAAATAATGTTTGGTTGCATACAAACCAGACCCTGATGCTAGGGTCATTGGCGTAAAGGAAAGATGGCATAGTGAAGTGAAATTGTTAATTATATTTCAAGCCTCCTTTAATATTTCATGTTTGCGATATTTAGAAAAAAAAACACTAATGTAATGATAAAAGATTTTAGACTAAGGTCAACGTCAGCGGTATGTAATAAAAACTGTGATTTATCTGTCTTTTCCAACAGACAGTTCTCGTTACTAATGTCATTTTCTATACGTTAATATTGAATGATATACTCCCACGCGCATAATAATTAGTTCCTATATTTAAATTATGTTCATATTAATTTACATTAGATTACATCCGTTAAGATAATATTTACAATTATACAAATAAAACAAAAAAGACAGCTTTTATTCAGGCAAACGCTATAATGTGTTAAACAATGTTTACATTTTGACATTGTGTTGATTTGTCAATGGGAAAAGTGTAAGTTTGTTAATGATTTATGCAGGCAAGACCATACCTCTGAATTTAAATATAATGTTTCAGATTCCAAGCTGCTTGTTCGCACATTAACTACGGAAAAGCCTCTGCAGCGGAGTCGGTACAGCACTGGCTCTGATGGCTAGGGGCCGATTCCCTATTGAGGCCTGCACAATTTTCTTTCTCTACAATCTATATTTATAGAGAAAAATATATATGGCAAAACCAGATTTTCGGATTGACCCAATCAATAAACACATTTGTCGGTAATATCTAGATTCAAAATATCCTGCTTTACAGTAGGTAACTTGGTGGAGTCTTTGCCCTCCAGTCTCGGTTAGATTTTCGGAGGTTTTCTTAGTCTACATTCATATACTTGTGCCAAAAGAGCTAAATCCTCTCATGTATCGAAATGAATGTCTATTCAGGAAATTGTCTCTGAGAGTTTATTTGGAGTATGCGACGGTTAAACGGGTTTAAGTATTAGACAGTGTGATCCACTCCAGGTAAGAAATACGTAAGTATGTATGTGGAGAAAGAAAATATACTCTTAGACTTGATGATGGGGACATTTTGATAACCAATTTCTGAGCAATTTGTGTCTCGTTTAGAACTCTTCAACATTGCGCGTATAAGGGGCGTGCTGGTGCCGCAGGGTGGTCGACAATTCACCAGACACACCATGGTAGCCGGGTTGTCGTTTGACTATATCGAACAGATAGGTGCCCGTGACGTGTTGGTCAGATTTCTGTCTTGAAAGGATTAAGTGGGCAGAAATCCTCAATGTCGTCTCTTCAGAAATAACTTTGATAATAACAACATTTACACCCAATGTATACATTTAAACTAAACTAATAATGAGTTGACATCTGCCATTGACGTAGTTTTTTGTATGTGTGTATCTTACTTTAGTTGTGTTGCTATGACGTGAACGTCATGGAGGATATTGTCCGAAAATAAATTGTGTAAAAAGTCTTTTTGCTTCTTCTCATTCTATACGTAGGCATTTATAAT
>JAVFBZ010134536.1:0-23179 GCA_032466195.1 Katharina tunicata
GTTTCATTTGCATTCGTCAAAATCTGAATATTTCATGTCGCTTAACACGAATTTCCACAGAAACGCGCCACAACGTGAGTTATTTTTTTTTCAGTGTAGTTGGCCATGTTGTCCCATTCCAAAAGCATTGAGAAACATAATCATCTATGGCCATTGTACACAAGAAACGATATTTCTTAAACATTCAACACTTTCTTGTGACATTTCACCTATGCGTTTCTTTTTTGACAGAGTATATATTCCCGGTTGGAAATCTCGTATTATAGTCGTATCTAGCAATTGGATTAGATAAGATAATTTTATTTACCATAAACACTTGTATATAATAGTTAATAACTATGCCCATAAATATTTCATAAGGAGAGCAACATTTTATACGGACAAGCACCATAGTACTCACCAAAATGACAACGCCCCTCATGCCGGATGCTGTCAACAGAATTGGAAAACACAACTGGAAGCCGCCATAGGAACTAAGCAAGGAAGAGCACAATTAGTGTAGGATAACTTAATTCGGCATTATGGGAATGAAATAGATGATTTGTAAATAGATGATTTCCAAGTTACCCGACACAACGTTGTTCCTGAACGCGATTATCTCTTATTAATAGACATACACCATCATCGCGTATAGTAGCATCGCCCCTTGACAAACATATGTTGTGATACTGGATCCCGGCACCGGATTCCATACTCCATACACAAAGCCTGATAGTAGTTAAAGTTATATGTACTGTGGATATCTTGTCAAATTTTATCCTTTTTGTTTTTCAGCAATATGTGAAGGCAAGAGATGCCAGAACAACGGAAAACTCCATATAGAAACGTGTCAATGTGCATGTAAACGACCATTCTCTGGCGATTTCTGCGAAAAGTGTAAGTTTTCGTCTTGGTCAAGTGAAAATGTAGTTTTGAAAGTGTTGTTACACACTTCCTGTCCCATTTATTATTTCTTTTTTTAAAATATGAATAAAAACATGTAAAAACATTAAATCCTAAGTTTCAACCAGAGATACACTTCAAGACATTCGTTCACAATACTTCAAACCACAAAACTATCTAAACTAGCGAATAAAACGATAGGCCCTTTCGTCGGGCCTATATTTGTCCCTGTATTATTGACCCTTTAGATTGCTAGATGTAATACAGCTGTTATCACTCCTTTTTATTTGAGAAAAAGAAAAATGTTAACAGACTTTGAGATAGAGATTGACTTCTTCGTAATTTTACCCATAGCTTAAATTCTCTCCTTTGAGTTTCGAATTGACTTGACACTATCACATTTTCGCTCTGATTCAATTACAGTCAGTTGCCGGTAATAATGCGACCATTATCGTTCCGCCCCACTTGTTTGGGAAACAGTACTACAATAACGAAACAAACGGCTCGCCAAAAAGTACTTGAATGCTTCTCAACAAAAACTAAAAATATTTATCCCGAAAACGTTTGTGAGGTATATACCACTTCATTTTTCTGTGTGACTAAAGGATAAACTTATGTTCTTTCTAACACAAGAGTTAATTAAATCTCCAACTGTTATATATAGCAACTAATAAACTCCTCTGTTTTCCTTTATAGTTAACTGTCCTGCTGAAGATCCCAAGTTTTGTGGAAAACAGTGGCCAAAGTCGTTTTGTAAAAAGTATGGTAATGTTCCAATCGACTGTCCATATATGTGCGGAAAATGTCCCTAGAGAAGGTAAGCAGTTAAATTGTTTTTCCCGTTATTGTGGCATGACGCTGTCGACAAAACTTTGATTTGTACACAATTACACAATATCATTGCAAACGAAGAAGCTCTTGGTTTGTAGGCCGAGAAAATTCGATTTCTTGCAGGAAGTTTTGTATCCTAGTGCTTTAATAAATCAAAGAATTTCAAGATTACGTTAAATCATGGCAATGGAATTTTTGTTGTTGATAAACAATTGTTAAATATTTTTGGGTATCTGTCATTAAGGCTCCAGCAGTTTGAATCCGATCATGCCACAATTATGCCTTAGGCTATATAACACATCTGTAAAAAATGTACAATTTTGGCTACGGTGTCGTATATTCAAGATGGCATGTAAATGTAAAAAAAATATTGTTTTCGAACAACCAACAGAAATTTGATTTAGGTTGAATACATTGTTTTATTTTTGACCTTCCAGGTGCATTCCTCTCCAAAGCGATTGTTTCCGGTATCGATATTTGTTGAAGGAACAGTTTAACGGTATAAGCTTCATGAAATATTCAGGACGCTTGTGTTTGAAATTATAATAAGTATGAATTGGAATGCATACGATGATACATACGAGAAGTATCAACTTAAATGAAAGCATTTAAAAGCAACAATTGAAGAATTCTGTAGTAGCCGTATAAGTCTATATCTAGAAAAAACCCCAAACAGGTGGCACCTTTTAAACTAACTAGTGATATATGATAACATAAGATTTCGCTGTCAATGCATGAGAGCTTCTTCAGGTGTATATATAGCCCACTAATAGAGCGTATATAGTCTTTATTGTGTTCTGTATTTGTATTCCAGTAACGATTCACATGGGTATCTTAGACTTACCCTGTTATAAGGACTTATATCGGTTATGTGAGTGAGATAAACTTTAATAAAGGCTTTGAGACAAAGCCGGCTGAAAAGATAACAATGGTGTCAATGGTGTTGGACTATTCGTCCTACGTGACGATATTTCACTCAGGATGCGTTTGAATTCCAACGACTTGCCATATGACGAAAGACCACTTAAGGAAATGCGTCAAGGACCCAACATACAAGGAACTTGCCCTAATTCGTGAAATGTATTTACAAGTCAGGAGAGACTGTTAGTCTGAATATCATGAGAAATAAAATAATGTAATGGTTATACTTGTAGTGTTGTCATATTTTTTGGTTCGGTTATTAGCTGTACTAAATAATTAACCATCACAGCTTTTACCATCTCTCAACCAATCAAAATAACGTTTAAGGACCTTCTTCTTGTGGACATTTTGTTTTGTTTTTGTTTACAGCTCACCGAACTGTGATAAACATTATGCACACAAGTACAATATACCTGGCTTGCAAGTTGCGGTTTAATAGAATACTTTCATTCAGAAAAAATAAGAAGAAAAAAATATGAAATATGCGCAATCCGTTTCTCGCACGAGAATGTTTACCGAACTGCTTTTTTAAAAGTAAATTGTATTACAGTGATAACAGTATATTAAGAAATGTATTGTCTATATTGCACAATATTTTGAGAGGAATGGATATGTTTGTTTTAACTCCTATGGCTAAAGGCAGTATGTTTATCCTTTGTGTCATTCCTAGCCATGGATGAATTTAAGGACTTATTATTTGCAGATTAAAAGTCTAGCATAAAGGAGAATACTGCCACTTTCTCCCAGTAAAGCTTTTCACACTAATAACTGAATAGGTCAACTCATATGGTAAACATGGACCGTAACTAAATATAATCTTACATTATGTCATTTTGTCAAATTACACAAAATTTATTTATTTCCTGTTTTGCATTATGTAGGTTATTAATTAACCAGGCAATTATTATTATTTGAGTTGTCCATTCACACTATAAATTGTTGATCCATGTATAAATTGTAAATACCCACACATTTATTTTCGTCCAAAGGTATCAAACTAGAGCAGGGATATCAACTAACTAAAACCGATACCTCATATCCTGTTCTAGATAAAGTATCAAGCACTAGCAAAGTTTACCAGGTCGCAAAGAAAGAAAAATATATTTACTGTAATTATATGAATATTTATAGATCGTAAGATTACAAAATATATATAAACGTGACAAAATTAACCAAACATTTTTCAAATCGCGTTTTGTAAGGTATTATAATCCTGTTAACCCATCTATGTTTTCTTTACTTTTGGTTGGCTGATTTGATTGATTTGTGTTTAACGCCATGCTCACGGGTATTTTACTTATATGTCGGATATGTACCCCGTATGTGAATAGCTAATCACCCAAAACAACGGTAAGCTTTATGGTATGATGGAAAAATAGTGTTCATCCAGCCGTAACGAAAGACAGCAAGACAAGGCCTGAATTTGTTGAATTGGGGTTTTAAGTGAACGAAACCAACCTAAACGACGCTGGCAACAGATATGATGAAAAACAGGACGCCACAACAAGGCTTAGGGTCTGTTCTTTTCGAAATGAAAATGTTGTTTAAACTAAATTAAAGATATTCTATGTATGGTTATTTAGGTTTAATGAAAAAAATGTCCTCACGAATACGATCTTATTGCTTAACGGGATACAGCGTAACGTCAAGTGTATACTTGTGATAAATCACATAATAAATGTACGAATCAAAAAGAACAAACGAACTTTAATTGAGACATGAGTTTATTACACAACTTGTGTTTTTAGCTGAATAAAGACAAATTACACTTTTGGAAGCATATGATTTAAAATAATACAGTACATGTATCATTTTTGAAATAGACAAGTAAGGACATAATATTTTACGAAATTGGTATTGTTTGTTTGAGGTTTAACGCTTTATTTTAGTTCATTTCACTTATTTGATAGCCTGTTATAAGACTAACTGAACAGGTGGGGAAAACCACTTTAAAGTTCACAGATAACACAAATAAAAAGACATATTGTGCAAATTTAAAGTTGCCAGCCGTTAGCCCAAAGATAAACTAGTCTCAGCCAAATGTTTTTTGTTTTAACAAATCACGGGACAACAATCACTGCCTTGCGGTTTTGAGGCAACTGTGCATCCATCTTTTGGACGGACACCGGCACACCTAATAGAAGAAATAAAAAGGGCAAAATATAAATAAGGATCGAGCAGAAGCCCACTTAATTTACCACAACAGTATGTCGCAATCAAGTAGTCCAAACCTGCATGGTGGCGTTAACCTTCCTTTTATTGCAAGGTTTTATCATTGAATCCACTAAAAAAATAATCGCTTGGATTTCATTTTTATGTAACTGTTTAAACAGTTAAATCTGATTAAAATAATAAACATTTCTGACGTTCATGTATCGGAAAGTGTTCGATGTGTGATAATGACTGGCTGTCTCATGGGATTTTATTAATTCAGACTGAAAAAGATGCTCGTTATCAGGATGACGTCTTGCATTTCTTTCACTATTTCACTAGCGTGTGCTGTCTTTCTCTAAAAATTGAACGATGATCTAACACCATGTTTGCTAACCAATGGTTTAATTCCGTGCTTCTTTTCATTACAACCCTTGGCGGATCAAGCGCATAAAAGAAGAATGTACAACCACGCCCTCTGTTGAATGAGGTGATTAAGGTTAACTCCCCTTGTTAAAGTTACATTCAACCAAACAGATTGCGCTTACAACTTTCAAAAAGTCAATATGGTATTACCCAAACTACTCGATCGATAAACTCACATAAGATTTGCAAGATATTCAGGTTTCGAAATTTGACAGAAAACGAACACAGATCCATATCGATCCGAAAACATTTACCCTATCGCCTTTTTAAAAAAAAAAGCATTTTCGACTATGGAGTACCCCCATATCGGCTATCTGATTGATGCCTACAAGTTCTGAGGCAGCCACTCAATTGGGTGGCTTTATATCCTGGTTATATGCCATCAATCCGCCAAAGGATGTAATGTAGAGCACCTCATAATTAAACCCTTGGCTAGCGGAGATGACATAAGACGTCCATTGTATACCTACAGCCAAAAAGTAGCTATCCGAGTCGAAAATCGAAAATCGATTTATTTATTTACATATTTATTTATGTATTTGATTGGTTACTAAGGGGCTCATAAATGTGTTTGATGAATTTTAAGCCCGCCTTGTGCTTAAAAACGAAAAGGAGGACTCGACAAAATTCACCATTTCCACATTCCCCGGAACTCTGGTTCATTAAATACCTACAGTCAATATGCCGACAGCTTTGGGCACGAGAGGAACTAAGGCCGCCTAATGTATAACGGCTCAGCTGAGATTCGTTGAGGTAAAAATACCACTTACGCTTCAGGACCACAGCTTGGTTCGCCGTTAACACAAGAACAGGATTTCCAGCAGCACAAGTGAGGACATTGTTTCCAAGCTCCGCCCTCTGACACAGAGTTCCCATCTTCATCCACACACTCTGCGATCACTGAGAAAAACAATTGAGTATGCATTTACTAAAGGGAGTTTTATATATGGAATATACTTTAGCCAAGCGGATGAACAGAAGAAATAATTATGATAAAAGAAAAAACCCTGGCCTAGTCATGCAAAAGAGAAGATTATTTTGAACATTACTAAGTTGAATACAGTTGGACCAATCATTTTTCTTTGTTCGTATCATGCACCTTGTGCATTTAATCAGACGGTGCATTAGTCTGCCTACTGCTGGCAGATTGTCACACACTTGTCTGGCTTGTGCCGAAAATCAGCTGGAAGTTAAATTTAATCTCATAATAAACGTGCTTAAAAATTAGTTATTTTACTGTCTGTTGCTATGATCGATGTAAACCTTATTCAATTTTGACGTTCTTTTAATATAGGCTAGCTATACAAACTTCTTCTAAAACTCTTTGAAGAAATCCGTCATTCTTGTTTTATTGAGGATCTCTTAGTGTCTTAATTCATCACATTTGCCATACAAAAGCTGTGCGACGTTTCGAACGCACAGATGTGGTTACGATACAATGTTTTCATGATGAGCATCATATTAACTGCGTGTGACCCTGGAGGTTTATAGCAGAAAACTCCACCTTTCTAAAAGTGCACACTACGAAAAGTGTACACTACGAAAAGTGCACACTAATCTTAGCGAAACTTCGCGGCATAAACACCACGTCACAACGACGCCAAGATGAATCTGAAAAAAAAAACGTGAAAAAAGTCGCTCCAAATGCCACCCCCTATCGTGACCTGTCACGAAGAGCCAACGGCAGTGGATCGTAGAAGGTGTGGCCGTAAGCGAGCCGTAGACTATGCTAAATATGTGGTATTAATGTCGTGGTTTTTTGTATTAACGTTTAACCTTGTATTCCTGGCTATTTCATTTCTATGACGACTTTGCGGGGAAAACCGAGACGACATCTCGTAGCCCCCTTCCCCGATATCCACAGCCACCGGAAACATTCCTTAAACACCTAAGTTCGATGGGTCAATTCAAAACTATAGCCGGTACACTGAAGGGGAATGAGTAGTCCAACTCTCATCCAACTGAGCTACGGCGCTTCCCACAAGGATATGGGAGATCTAGTTAACAACTCCCTGTGTGCAAATACAAGAGCACCTGTTTAAGCTTCGGATGGACACTTCGGCAATCTACTTACCGTATGAATTCGACCAAAACGTACTTGTTGTTTGTGACATTACTTCAAGAGCTCTGGAATCGCCACAGGGAGATTGTAGATAGTGTGTTGTAAATTAACTTTTAATAATAAATACTGAAGCGTGGACCACATATTGGAATGGAACGCATTCGAAACCAGGATTAAAATAATGATGTTACATGAACGATGAGGCTGTGGCCAAACATTATTCATACTCCCATAAACAAGCCTTTTGTTAATCGTTCACCTGCGGATCAATATGATTGACACATGTTTCCTGGCTGCACTTGTCTGCATTGTTCAATCACAACAACTGGTTCCATTACATATCGTCTACCTCCTTCCCTCTTTTTCAGGAGTGGCAAAGTGTAAAGGCATTGACATAAACATTACTATTTCATGAGGTAACAGTTCGCTTGTGGTCGAACACGTTATAAAATTAGACCGTTGTTAAATTATTTATTTATTTAATATAGGAGCTCCAGACGTCGTACTTAAGGATATTTAACTTGCATGACGACATTGCGTTGCAAACCTATGGTAGAAAACCTTGAAGAAACCTCGTAAAAATCCCCTCGTGATCTCAGCAGACACTCCAAAAACTTTTCCGCTGCTATATTTGAATTAATACCGGGCGCAGTGAAGTAGACCCAGCAGTCCACCGCCCAACCAACTGAGCCACGGCGCGGAACCCTATCGTTTAACCCAGCACAAAATACAGAGCAGACCTCGATTTAGAACGTGAAAACTAGTTCTATTACTGCTGAAGTAGAATACGAATCGGTCATCCTGAAAATATAAGGAGTCCTGCATTGATTTTGTTTTTCAATATATTGTGCTCGAATAATTCTGCATTTAGAAATGAAATGCCGTGAAATTCCCAGGCCAGGATGCGATATCGTCTGTTGCTCCCTAACAGGCTGTGTCCGTAGAGCAAGATCCCCTTTAAAGAAACGACCTTTAGTTTGATTAGCGCCTCTTCAATGTGAGTGTATTCATATCTGTACGTCAAGTTTGGGTGGCATTCGGGGAATTGCCATACAGTGTACTTCGTTTATAAATATGACAACTTTATGTTAACGGTACTTTGCACCGATTGGACTGGCATGCCGTCATATGAGCGAAACGATCGAGAGTACAGTGTAAACTCCCAATCAAACAAACGGTAAGAAACATCAAAAACCATCCTTCAGTCACATTTTTCCCTTAAAGGCCGAAGGTATATGAGACCAAATGAACAGTTGTCATTAATGTTATTTCACATAAACATTCCACTCAATTGATTTCTCTAGTTAATGAAAAGTGGGGTGACATCGAACATCACATTTCAGAGTTATTGCTGACTATTTTTCATATTAGTTCAAGTATTACTTTTACGTTAAGTACTCACCCATATTGATGGTTGTCAGCACACACAAGAATACAACCAGAATTGACTGGATATTGCGTCTCGCCATATTCGCTGAGTTCAAATGCTGTCGCAACTGCAGACCAAACTGTCATCTGCCAACTACGTATTTATAAACTGCATATACCTACGAGATAACTACATTATCTAAACATCTTATGGCCAGCTGGGTCCAATCAAGTCGCTCGTTTAAAAAAGGGGAGGAGAGTGAGGCTGGTAATTTATTTTATTCGTCGTTGCTTTCTTCAGAAAGTGTGTTTAATCATACCTAACGAATAAATAACGACACAAATTACCAACGGACAATACAAAATGTTGAAACCAAAGTGAATGACAATTCGTAGGACATGTTGTTCCTATATCCACATATATATTTTAAAAAAAAGTTATTGGAATCAGTCTGGTAACGTTGATACCAGATCGATTGTCAGCGAGAAGATCAGTTGTTCATCTCTTCTGAATAAAATTTAGATCAAATCAAAATACGTTTTTGGATCTTTTTCGCTCCTGATTATACTTAGGTGGGCCTTCTACAACTGGCTTAAAGGAAAATAGCAAATTTATACAACATTACAAATACACTTTCTCTTCCGCCATACAATAAACAGTGACGATGTTAAATTTCTGAATAACTTTGTTTTATAAAGCTTACAGGTGTATCAATTCAACCGTATCAATAAGGGCCACTACCGTTGCCTGCGATAATATAATGTCATTTATCAGGTTCCCCTATATTGGCAGACGTCCAAAATGAAATAAACCCAGATTAATGAAAAAAAATGTTCTAGCTTATACGCACAAAACGGTCTAAACCGAAACAGGACCAATAACAAAGTAATCTTCATCAGTACGAGACAGTTAATTACTAATATCTGTAATATGTTTAATTATTATTAGCCAAACAAGTCAAGACTCGATTTGAATTATATATACCTGAATTTTACAAGTACTGTACAGGTGCCGCTGTCATCCTTAATGTTTGTGTTAACATGTAACGGCTCTAGCAATGCACAAGCCATGCATCCTCTTATTTACTGTGGCATGCATCCAGCTGAAGATTTTGAACAGCATTATGGAAAGTAGAGAATGGTATCAACTCCAAACATTGGTTAGAACTGCATATTTTGTTATATTTCAACCGAAGTATACAGTCATAATAAGTTGTGAAACATTCTTTTCAGGACTTATTATTTGCAGATTAAAAGTTTAAGTAAAAGAAACCACACTAAACGACGCTGGCAACACAGAAGATGAAAAACATTACGCCGCAACAAGACTTTGGACTTACTGCCATTAAACCATAAAGAGCCTGTTCTTTTCGAAATGAAAATGTTGTTTAATCTAAATTAAAGAATAAGCTATGTGGGAATATTTAGGTTTAATGAAAAAATATGTCCTCACGAATTCGATCTTATTGCTTAACGAGATACAGCGTAACGTCAAGTGTACGCTTGGGATAAATCACAAAATAAATGTACGAATCAAAAATAACAAACGGACTTTAATTGAGACATGAGTTTATAACACAACTTGTGTTTTTCACTGAATAAAGATAAATTACACACATTTTTGAAAAATAAGATGTAAAATAATACAGTACATGCATAATTTTTTTAATAGAGAAGCGAGAACATAATTTTGTACAAATTGGTATTGTTTGTTTGAGGTTTACGCTTTAGTTTAGTTCATTTCACTTATTTGACAGCCTGTCATCAGACTAACATGTGAGGAAAATCACGTTAAAGCTCACAGATAACAGACAGTAAACAGACAGTGCAAGTCTGAAGTACAGGGCATTAAAAGAAATTCAAGTTGCCAGCCGCTAGCAAAAAGGTAAACTAGTCTCAGCCAATTGATTTTTTTTGTTTTAACAAATCTCGGGACAACAATCACTGCCTTGCGGTTGTGAGGCAATTTGGCATCCAACTTTTGGACGGAAACCGGCACACCTAAAACAAGAAATAAAAGGACAAAACATAAATAACGATTGAGCAGTAGTTCACTTTTCCCCAGCACACATGCGGTGCATTTATTGGGATCGAGCCGAATTTTGAAGGCCTACGTATGTCACAATCAAGTAGTCCGAACATGTGTGGTGGCGTTAACCTTCCTCTTATTGCAAACCCTTATCATTGAATCCACTAAGAAATTAATCACTGGGTTTCCATTTTTTGTAGTAACCGTTAAAACAGTTAAAACTGATTGAACTAATAAACATGTCGGACGTCCATCTGTCGGAAAGTGGTCAATATATGTTAATGACTGGCCGTCTATTGGCATTTTATAAATTCAGAGTGGAAAAGATGCACGCAAACAGGATGACATCTGGCATTTGTTTCTATATTTCACTAGTGTGTGTAGTCGTTCTCTAAAAAAATCACAATCTCCACGATCATCTAACACGCCCATTGTATAACTAAGCCTAAAAAGAGCTATCTTTGAGTCGAAAATCGAAATTCGATGTATTTATTTAGTTATTTATTTTGTTATTGTGTTGCAGCTGAGAGTCGGTGAGGTACATATTCAACTTACGCTTCAGGGCCACAGTTCGGTTCGCCGTTAACACAAGTACAGGATTTCCAGCAGCACAAGTTAGGGCATTGACTCCAAGCTCCGCCCTCTGACACAGAGTTCCCATCTTCATCCACACACTCTGCGATCACTGAGAAAAGCAAATGAAAATGCATTTACTAAAGGGGGTTTTATATATGGAATAAACTTTAACCAAGCGGAGGAACAGAAAAAATAAACATGATACAAGAAACAAAACCCCAGCCTTGTCATGAATAAAAGGAGCGTATTTTTAAAATTGAAGGCATTCAAGTTGAATACAGTTGGACCAATCACATTTTTTTGTTCGTTTCGTGCACTTAATGCACTTGGTTCCATTGACAACTGGTTCCATTACATATTGTCTCCCTCCGTTCCTCTTTCTCGGGAGTGGCATAGTGTAAAGGTATTGACATCAACATTAGTATTTCACTAGGTATCAGTTCCCTTTGTGTAATATGCGTTACAAACTTCGTACGCAAAGTTATTTACTTGCATGACAACTTTGGGTTACGAGTGTATAATGGAAAACCTTGAGAAAAAAACCACGTAAAAATCAACCCACGACGTTAGCAGACACGGAAAAATGAGTTTGACTGCTATACATGTATTTGAACCTGTAGCGGACGTAGTAAAACAGACCCAGCAGTCTACCGCTCAACCAACTTACCCACGGCGCGGCACCACACTCGTTTTAACCAAGCACAAATATACAGAGATCCGGTCTAACGACCCCAAAGAATGGCGAACAATTCATTGTTCGTCATTCGTTAGAGTTGTCACGCTACTCTATTATCTTAAACTTATCGGTGGAAATTCGAGACCAAAGATTTAGAACGTGAATAATAGTGCTATTACTGCTGAAGTAGAATACGGCTTGGTAACATTTATTACTCGAATATACTTTTATTACCTACCAGAAATCCGAGAAAGAGAGATCAAAAGGTAAAAAAAAAGGTAAAACCTGGCTAGAATTTAAGTAATCAGCACTCCCGAGATAATCTTATGTCTTAGGAAATGAAACTTCCGGTCGGATTCTATCTCTTCTCCATTCTTAATACTCTCTGGCCTCATTATACTGGTTTAAGCGAAACAAATTTCAATTGCTGTTGTTAACGACAGAATTTATATACTTTTGACATGTAAGGTGAAAAAAAATGGCATGGAAGACCAAAGGAAATGAAAAGGAGCCCTGGGTTGATTTTGAGACGTTGTGCTCGAATAATGGTTCATTTAGAAATGAAATGTCGGGAAATTCCCAGACCAAGATACTTAATACGCCTGTTATATTCCCTAATCTAAAGTAAGCTCTGTTCGTAGAGCAAGATAGCATTTAAAGAAACACTGTTTAGTTTGCATATCCATAAAAGTACTTGAAGTTTGGGTGGAATAAATGTGTCCTCATTTGCATATTAGTATAACCCAATATACACCGAATGTAGTATATCATTTGTGTCAATTTGAATATATGTTTAACTGGTATTTGTCACATAAACGTCGTACTCAAGAGCTTTTGACAACTTTATGTTAATGGTAATTTGCGCCGACTGGGCTGGCTTGCCGTTCGTCATATAAGTACGGCGTAAAACCCCAATCAAACAAACTGTAAGAAACATCAAAATCCATCCTTCAGTCACATATTTCCCTTAAAAGCCGAAGGTATATGAGACCAAATGGAGAGTTGTCATTAATGTTATTTCACATAAACATTCCACGCTGAATCAAATGATTTCTCTAGTTAATGAAAAGTGGGGTGACATCGAACATCACGTTTCAGAGTTATTGCTGGCTATTTTTCATATTAGTTCAAGTATTACTATTACGTTCACTACTCACCCATGTTGATGGTTGTCAGGACACACAAGAATACAACCAGAATTGACTGGATATTGCGTCTCGCCATCTTTGTTGTAGAGTTCAAATGCTGTCGGAACTGCAGACTAAACTCTCATCTGTCAACTACGTATTTATAAGCTGCATATACCTACGAGATAACTACATTATCTAAACATATTATGGCCAGCTGGGTCCAATCAAACCGTTCGTTTAAAAAAAAGAGGATAGTGAGGTTGGTAATTTATTTCATTCGCTCGTTGCTTTCTTCAGAAAGTGTGTTTATTCATACCTAAAGAATATAAAACGACACAAATTATCAACGGGCAAAGAAATTGTTGAAACAAATGTGAATGACAATTCGTATGATTTGTTATTCCTATATCCACATATATATTCCAAACAACAATTGTTCTTAACTAGTAGGAATCCTTTGACAAACACATGTACCGTATATTCAGAGTGGAGCACGAATTCTGCTACACAAATCGACCATTATTCATCATCTCTGTCTGGGCATGTCAACCATCTGCGACCATTCTGTGACGTAAATAACCACTCGCATATAGTTGATTGCACTTGATGAATATAACTTACTTAAAACTAATCACTATAACTAATAGATAACTAACCCTAAACCAGGACTACTCTAATAAAATATAAGACAAAAAGTTAAGAAAAAAATTACCTTGCCTGGAATCGAACTCCGACTTTAACGTAACCTAAGCACTCAACATTAGAGTTTTACAACAAATTCTGATTACCTTGATTTTAACCAACTTTGAAGTTTGTGCATAAACTAAAACAATTACTTTGAAAGGAAAATATTAAGTTGGTTCAAGGGTAGTAATAGCCAGGAGAAATCATGCAATAATTCGAATTCAACGAAAGGAAGGCCGGCCATTTTTCCTCGTATGCCTCAAGTAAAGCTTTCAAGTAAAACCGGGTTGATGACCTTATATGGAATGAGTTAACATTTTGAATAGTGGATGGGGACGGGGCCTATTAACGTTTGACTTGGTGTAGGGTCGGTACATCTTAGGGTGGCTCAGTTATGACAGCAGATTGACACATCCACGTAATAATATTCTGACAGAAAATTCAGATTTTAGTTTTTTAGTCAATATAAAACTCTCCTTCAACCTACAAATTTGATGTTGGAATTATTGGAAAGCCTCTAACTTTTTCTTCTAGAGAAAAATATCAATTATTCATGAGATTCTGTGATAGTGCACAATTCAGAACTTTTGAGTGCGTATGTTACTTCACGGTTTCGAGTCTAGTACGCGTCCAACTGTGTCACCTGGCCTGCTGAAAAATTGTATTGAATTTTAAAAAAGATTTCCTCAAGTATTTTGTTTAAATTGTGACGTCGTTACAATAAATGATCGGCTGAAGCTGTCTATCCGCTTCTTAACTAATCTTGGCTGCATAATACATTGTAGGTCATTTAAAGTTTGGTATTATAAGGGAGGTAAAACGATTGATTGATTGGTGTTTAACGCCGTGCTCAAGGCTCTTTCACTTATATGACGGCGGTGAATTCCAACATAAGACGGCGACTGCAACACAAACAAAATATATAAAGTCACTTAAGTGTAATCGCTGTTGGAAAGATTCCTCCAGTTCCTCCAGTTCTAAGTATGTCAGCATGAATATTATATGGAAACATACTGCCTTTAGCCAGAGGGCGACGTTTGTTGAAGTCTCTAACTTCAAACTGATTCCATCACATTTAAATTATATTTACATGCCACTTGAATACACGGTCATCTGCCTTATATAAAAGTGTTAAATAGAAAATAAAACATGTTATTAACAATTTACTGTTTTGCTCGTCTACACATACACAATCGAGAAAAATGAAGAAAAACAAGAGTAAAGAAATCTTTTGTCTAAATTGAATTTGCCTATAATAATGTAGGTGCAAATTTCAATAAATTACAAAAATAAAAACGATTTCTGTACTTTTTTCCTTCATTTGCCTCGATTGTGTATTAGTCCCAAATATAATAAACACGTAAAACGGTAAATTTTTTAATAACATACTTTATTAACTTAGCCATTCTTAAAAGCTGGGTGACTATGTTTAAATTGTATGATTTCATTATTTGAAGACGAGGTCGGGAAGTATCGCACGCGTTGGGTTACAGTATTATATATACACTCGTAAGTTACATTATTGCAGAATAATCCATATGGAAATTGACATTAAAGCAGTAATAAATGTGATAATTATTTTTTAGTCCCAAATGTCGCCACCAACTACACTCCCATTGAAGAATTATACACCTTAGTTAAATTTCTATAGATATGAGATAGCTGTAGCGTTAATGGCTGTTTTGTGACTAATGTTGTTAGATGTAAACCCGATGACTTTATAACCATAGCTATAATAGTAATGATATATAATCAAGCCCGTTTATATACATAGGCTCGTTTGATAAACGCATGTAATTTGCCTTTATCTAGTACATGATCTGGTGTTGGTTTTAGCTGGTGGAGTATATGCTGTCGTTATTCAAGTATTAACCACAACACGGAAAACAGTAATTAGGAAATGCTGTTGTGCATTAGTTACACAAAAACAAGCTCTGAGGAAGTTTGCTTCGAGAAAATCATCGTATATGTACTTAGCTCTGGAGGATTATTGTCTTTTCCAACTTTCCAGTCTTATGGCTGTTAATTGTTGACGTTCACCGTCGACCGAAAAGTGATATGCCTTAAAGGTACTATACCGCAGAATTTCGACCAAAAATGGACTGAAACGAAATAAAGCGGGTTTTCTATATTTTCCTAGTATGGCCCAAAGTATAAGTTTTCAGAAAATATCAACCTCGAGGATGTGCGAAATACCGTATTAAAAAGTTAATAAAGGATGTAAAATCTATAATGCGGGTCGGGTCGCAGCGCGTAAAACTCTGATCTGTTCTCTCCGACAACGCCAGGTATCGTGCAGTTTTATCTTTTACATAAATTCATATTAACATGTGTTGATAAACAAGTATAATTAAAATGTCAATCAACCCCAAATTGTTAATTGTTGTATGTTTGATTGATGTCTAACGCTGTGCTCAAGGCTATTTCACTTATATGAGGGACCTTTTAACCTTTAGGAATGTACACGCCACAGAAAGTTTGTCTGTATAAGAACATTTAAACGCGCCTGAGAACTTAGTAATAATTGAAAACCAGCTGTTTTTTTTTTACATAATGAAAAATGAAATATTCATCTTTGAAACATCAAAGCGTGTTATGCAATATAACATATCCCAGCAGACACTAGGGGTTGCCTAAATAATTTCTGTAGATGTGTCCACTCGGAAACCATCGAATGTACTGCGAACATCATCTTTAACGTGATACGATCATCGCCATTTTGGCTGGAACTCACAGCATGTGGGTCAAACTGCAATGTGGACAGATTCCACAGTTTCCATTTGTTTTACATTCAGAAATTAATTTACACTTAAACTAAATATAGTGCATCGAAAGCCATATGAAATTCGATCGATAACCCTATATTTTGTTACGTGTTCATTGTCCATACGGCGGTAAATAGGCTTCCGGCGAACAAAACGTACCATTTTGATACATATTCATACACCTACCACGGCCGAGCTAAGTGATGACAGCGAAATAACGAGAAATCATGCGAGGTTTTAACGATTGCGGATGTGTCAGTAAAGGAAAACCAAGAGACGTCTATACCCTGACATAGTATGTTTACTGGGGGCAAAAGGGGAGAATAAATGTACAGAAAATCACAGTACGACGAACGAAGAAGGCTAGAAGTTGGGAATATATTTGGAATGCGTATCTAAGAGTTTCCCTTCGTGTCGTCACAAGGGACAGTGGCCACATGCAAACTGAATGTGATGGATGCCATTAACTGATGAGTTTGACAAGCTCGTAACCATTCATGACCGTCAGATTGTCAGAACACTCGTAAACGTTGAACATTTGATTAAAACCTTCGCCGGAGGTGATTAACAGATTCGAGTGATTTTCATCGTATCACATGAATAAATAAGCATTTTGATTGGTTGATTCCTTTATTCACGACAAGTGGTTGTTTGAACGCGTGGTAATACGTTGCCATTTATTTATTCATATTTATGAAGATGACGTACCAGTAATACAGATTAACGTAAAACGTAACACCGTCTGCACTATGTATAGCCTGGAAGGTTAAGTTTGTTCCCACCTTTGTGTTCATTCATTTGAATGTACAAAGTTATCTCCCTTATACATATCGCGTTCTACTGAGATACATTTGTATAAAATGGTCCATTGATTCATTTCGGTGACGGGCTTTTCACCTGATCTATGTAACAATTTGAACTCTTTCACGTTACTTGATTCTCTTGGTGCATCTGTCGTTTCTATCGAATGTTATGCTAAATAGTTATTTTAGTCTCTATTATCTTTGCTGTCACTGCTCTATGTCAATTGTTATTTGTTCGGGATGCAATTGATGTCCTACAGGATACGTTTATTTACATGAGATGGACGCAATGCCTGCAACGGAAAAATATGGTCATTCATTACACAAAAGCTGATAATCGGAGGGATGTTACCGGATATAGGCGATTGGAACAAAGAATGTACTGAGTTATTGTTTCGAGCTAACGAGTTTTTAATTATCATTTATGTAATTATCACATAAAAACGAGTACCTAACTCCTGATGGCGAGTAATTGTGTCGCAATAACGACCTAATTAACTCGATATTTTTATCCCGTATATAACGAGTTGCTATCTTGTTACGGTGAGTTTGCAGGGCTTTGCTTTTTGCCTTAAAGTTCCTTTCAGGGGGCCTCAAACTATAGAGGATATTCATATTTGGTGAGCTATATTTGGTGAGCTATATAAAATACACAAAACCCGGGATCTTCAGCTGGCTGCTAGTAATTTGCAGAGCACCGGAATCGAGTCCGTGAAATTAAGAGCTGGATGCTTACTTGCACCGCCATTTTGGTAAGACAACATAACTTGTTTCATAGTATAAGTTCGGTGAAGTGATGTCATGTATGTGTCCCGTACATCCTTACAAACTATTTGTTTTATTTATTAATGCTTTTAAACAAAATATGTTGAATAAAGTTGAATAAAAACATTTTTCATAGGCATTCGTGGAAGATTCTTAACCCAAAAGCTTGTACTTTTGCTCGACTTCCATACACAGACACATTTCACATGACAGAATAAATTGAGCACAGAGAGAAATTTAAATCCACATACGCTGTTACAGAATGACAAGAGTGAACTCTCCGTTAATCCCACCCACATATTTATATGTTATGGGAAAGTTTAAAAGTTACAAAAATTACTGCGTACTAAAAATTCTGCCTAAATATGAGGATGTGTCACATCTGGCCTACGCTTTTATGCACCAACGTTACTTAAAGTCACTGGATAAAGCCCTGCTACATTGAAGATTAAAAATGCTGGCACGTTACATATACCAGGTCGTTCGGGATTTGTTGATAAATATGAGCCAACATAGCCAGCCTCTTTACGTTAAATTCAAATTACAGCAGTATGTTCCTGGCTCGTACAAGCCTTGCACCAACCGAATCCGACCTTCTCCGGTTACGTCCCCATTGCAAATATACTTTAAAACGTATACAGCAGAGAAGGGTTGGTTTTGGCGTTTTAAACAGCTAATTTACTGAATTAGAATGTTGTTTAAAATATTAACAATTCATAAATTAGGAACTAACAACCGATTATCAAAGTTATTTTTCGAACTTCAGTTATTTAAAGTCACATATATATACGCACCCAAAATAAGCGTTTTTTAACAAATTCAGATTACCTTGAATTTATAAAGTTTTAAAGTTGGTTCGAAAAAACCTGTTAATTTGATATAAAAATTATTCAGTGAGTACAAAGCTTGTACGAGCGTGAAGAAATTTTGTCAACATTCGAAGTCAACATGAGGCAGGCAGGCGATTTTATCATATTAACATTCAACCGAAAGGACCCGGAGCATTAAGGCATTCGTTCGGAAAGTTTCGGTTGAAACAAAATGGCGGGCGAGGTAGGTAAATACATTGCTTTTGATAGAAAGATAACAACGGGAAATTTGCTGAAATCGATTTGCGTGCTGAACCGATAAGCCATGTTTGTTTACATACTGAGTTATCCGATTGCTGTGCGCATGTTTTGTTTGCGTTGATTGGTAGCACCTAATAATACTATTCTGACAACATTTTCAGTTTAACGCTTTTTAATTGGTTTTAAACTTTGACTTAAAGGACGAGACCAGCCAAATTAGACAACAACTTATTATCTTCCAAATATATTTGGAAAGATAATTGACCGTGTCGCATTTGGAACCGAGAAAAAAAAGCCGCTAATTACTTAATTTAAACCCGGTGTTGAAAATAATAATTGTTTGTCCAAATTAGCTGTTCTTGTCCTTTAACGTACAAAGTTGGTGGAATTAACGAAAATCATCTCATTTTTGCTTCTTGAGAAAAATATCTATAACTCATACGATTTGTAACAAGGCCTAACTATCTATTTGTTGGTGCTTATGTGACTTTAAGAGTTGATGCTTTTTTGTATCGACTAAATGACGTTACATAGGAAATATATGAAGCTATGGAATAATAATAGACCCATCTTTAGCCTTTATTTAGTAAACTTTCGAGCTTTCTGCACGTATCATTCATGGAAAATATTTATAATGACAAAATGCATATTGTTTCCAAGTGATGGCGGTTGTGCTTAAAAATGACATGGCATAGTGATCGTTGATATTTTTGACTGCAAGGTATAAATGGTCACACTAATTTCACTTATATTACGATTTGGCATTTTAGTAATTAGCGGAAAAAGCGGGAGGAAACCACCCGCAATCTTCGCAGGCAACTATAATTTCCAATTGTTATCCTAGGTTCACAAGTGATTCCGACGTACAATGAAGATTTCCAATCAACTGGGGATAGGAGCGGCCTTCATCCATATGTGAGCTGGATTAATTGGACGTAAGTGATTTTTCGGGTAATCTTTAAATTTGAAATAGACCTATCGTTTAGTCCCCAACTCCGCCACATGACTTTATGTGATGATAAACGATTGCGAGCCTCTTTTGCAGAGTTTCTGTGACATCGTTGGGTAATAACGGTATGAATTTATGATAAGGCTCTGCTTTGATAAAATAGGAATGTAAATAAAACCCAATGTCACCAGCATGATGGAGTTGTTCAATCGCAGAAGTAGTTCGTCTTCTAAACACACATACAGATTTTAACAAGATGTCTTGGTAGGCAGAGAACTTGTCAATATATCTAAAACCGTGTAACAAACCAGATTCGTTGTCAAGAAATATGAGGGTGGAAAATTCTTCTGATTTCAGAAGATTGTGCACAGGTTTGTTAAACACTTGAGGATCCCATCTACTGTTGTGAAACATATTGACAAGCCTATCCAAATGACCAATTAAATAATCAAACACAATTAAATCAGACCACTCTAACAATTCACAACTATCTGATGACGTGACAGGTAATTTTCCTCCATTTATATTCAGGTAAACACCAGGAACATAGGCATGGGTTAAATTCTCAACCCATTTCGTAAGTATAATAGGTTGACCTGAGGCCCATTTTGCAGACGACACCGAATCTTGTACACGTGACCACCCGCGATAGTCTGCGTCAACTTTAGTCAGACGTGGGCGCGGAACGTTTTTAATATGTAATAATTTGCTTAGGTAATATGAAAATATTTCACCCTGGATTTGATCAATGTTGGACCTGTAGCGTGCACACGCTTTAGTTCCGTCAACAAATATAAGAAGACGGTTTGGATCTTTCCCACAAAGTCCACTTTCTATTCGTTCTATATCATTATTATTTACAAAGTCGTCCCATTGTGATACGTCGTTGCCCTGTGATTGAGCATCACAACGTCTTTCGTCCTCCTTAGAAAAATGAACATTATTCAAATGTTCGATTTTAATTGATGGAACGTTACTGTAACCGGCAGCTGCGTCAGTACCAATATGTACATTTCCCAATAACAGCAGAAGGAGAGCAATGATTGCCTGGACCCGGTATAAACATGATAAATCTTGTCGATGTTTCACTTTATGATCGAAGGGGAGAAAACGATTGAAACCAACCTGGCGTTTCGTTCGGTGTTGTACCGGGGTCGATAATTTTATTCCCATCTGCAGTTCGCCAAGGCGTGCTCATATCCCCGATTTTATTCAGCAGATTTGTGTAGACTTGGCTACCCGTGTTGATCCCTTGATGTTTATTTTTCCCTCTCTCGTTCTTTGTGTTATGAGGGAATGAGTATTTGCTCTGGCTCAGGAGTTGACCTCGAAGGTTATGCCTTACCCTTCTCGAATATGTGGACGGACGTTGGATTACAATACAATCCCGTCTCAGCAACACAAAGCAAAATATCCAACTAGATTGCCCTGTTGAGCATTTTCCCATATCACGATCTGGAAATCACATACATCAGCTAGTTCCTTTATGGGAAAGTCCAACTCTCATTGTTTTAGAAGAACTTCTTCAACTGATGACGTCATCCATTCTATGAAAAATTAGAAAGGCAGTTTAACTTGATTTTAACATTCTAAAATGCACAACATACTGTATAACATAACATACTAAAAATGCCTTGGCACAACAGGACTGGTGGTCTAATTCAGAAATATTTTAAACCACTATTGCACTAGACGCCCTTTACCTAATCAAATTAAAATAGCAAGTTATACGAATTAATTTGACATGTATGGATTTGAAAGACACAGATAGCGCTGGTGTTGCATAGGTTCAAATTTATACCGGCTACTCACATGACTCCATTTTCCCTATTGGAATCCTGTTTAAATAATAATATCAAATAAACTATATTGAATAAATTAACACAATGTTATTCTTCAGTATTTGAATATGTTAAATTGCGAAAAAGAACTTCCTAACAAATAAATCTAGTTATTTAAACTTCCTTTTGTGTTTACAGAAAGCATATTACTTGTTGGCAACTACATTCATTTGATTCCATCGTCTTAAATTTACTAGCTCGACATATAAGTATATTTTTTCTTTCCACAGTTATAGCCACTGTAAACTGGTATAAATAGATTTAGTCTCTCTCTGAGGGTAAACGTATTAAAGTTGTATAGGTAGAAGTTTAAGTGATAGAGAATACTTTCACCTTCAATATCGTACAATTCAGCAGTAGAAATATTGGTGTAACGAGGAGGTACATACCTGCGAATTAATGTCGTTTCTCTATGTCATTCGTTTTCGATGATGAAGCAGAATAACTAGCATCGGGCCTTCAAACACCTCTACAGAGCGCAGTTGTTCGGCTAGAACTGATAGAGCATCCCGATTGACTCTCGACGTCACGCATAGGATAACGCCAGCTGGAAAAGTTTACAACTAGTTAAGACGAGTAAATCTTCCAATCTTAAGAACCGCTGTTGGAAAGGCACGAGTTTACCGGACATTAAGATCATGGGCCCAAGCAGTTAGTCCCAGGGCTATACTGACTGGACCGTGAGCCTCCTTAAGGGAATCATGGACAACGTTTTTGTCAATACGTGACGCTGCGGCAACAATAGTATGATGGCCTCATTTGGCCCTGCTGCTTGGCCTAGAATCACGTTGTGTAAACGCAGAGCCGAAACACATCGATGCAAAGATCAGTGGTTTGTTTGGACGGTGGACTCCTTCGACCTTGATGGTTCGTCTGTTGAGTGTACTCATCACCCTAAACCCCGACACCTCTCTCTGCTGATTTGCTGTGCTATTGTGTTCTGTTCTGTTCTATGAGGGCACTAATTCAGAGTCTCATCTAACATACTGTCTATGCTGAATTCTCGATTTCAAAACCTTTTCAGTATCTGATAGACACGCTATGAGTAGTTCAGAATAAAATACTTTTGAGTAATGAACTGTTGTTATGTGAATGAATAGATACATGTATAACTACTCGTTCTTTACCCATGTCAACATAATTCAGAGAGGTGAAGAGACAAGAAGACTTGGGTAGAGATATGAACACATACATGTACCATTACTCGTTGTTAACTTATGTAAACATATAATTCAGAGAGGTGAAGAGAC
>JAVFBZ010134547.1:0-23169 GCA_032466195.1 Katharina tunicata
GATTTAAAGTAGAGATGAAGAGATTTAGATCATCTCTAGAATGCTGCCAAAGGATAAATATATCATCCAAATATCTTAGGTACATCAGGGGCTGTTTACGACACCTTCCAAGGGATTCATGTTCCCACTCTGTCATGGTATATTCGACCATTGAATTCGAGTCATTACATTTCCAACAGTTCCAACAAAGGCGTGAATTGGGATACCTACATATGGAAAGCATTTTCAACAGACCGAATGCCAGCCTCAATATCGATATTGGTGTACATATATTCTACGTCAATGGTCACTAATATGAACCTGAATTCCAGATAACTTATTCAGAAAGTCCTCGGTGTTTCCCTTATATATTTATTTTGTCAAGAGTAATCACACTGGCACAGGGATATCGACTAATTGAAGTCGATCAATTATCTCATGTTCTAGGTCAATTCTCAGAGACAAATTTCTAGATGAACCTGAATCTCGAGTTGTTCTTGATAACCTAAAGGCGCATCTCGAGAAAATACATGTAACAGGTAAATTGTGAAGATAAATATGTGGCGAAAATGTAACACACATAGATATTAGGTATGGATTAAAATAAGCACAACCTGAAAAATGAATCGTTTATAGTTAGGAGTAAACCCATCAGTCTACCGAATGAATATGAGGGCAGTTAAGGGTTATCTGATACAGAAGGGAGTTTCGTCTTAACCAAGAGGTCCTTGAGAGATTTGTTCTTCTTGTACGTTATGATAGGTCTCTGTGATGGAGGCTTAGCTATTTTAGGTACAAGGTTATGATATTTCTGTATTAGGAGACTTGCAAACCTGGTGCTAGGCTGGTTATATTGTAGTACAAAAGGAATAATGTCTACCCTGGAGCCTTTACACGCCTAAGTTCATATGAGGGTTTAAACCTATTCCGGGTACAGCGAAAGGACATTAGTCCAACGTTCAACAAACTGATGCGCGGCGCGGCCCGATGACTGCTGCAACTATTGACCCAACGATCAGTGGTAATATTAATATTGATGAAAATTGCTTCAATTTCGGTGCAAATGTCAGGCGTTCGAAATATTTGTCGTACTCATTTTACGTGTTTAAAGTATTATTGTTTCATTGCAAGATAAGTGTTCTTGGGTGCATTCACATGATGTGACGACTTTAACGGAATCCCCATATTTAGCAGCCTTTTGATTGGTCGAGATTTTTGGACATAGTTATAGAACAAATTTAGTCGATACTACACAAATCGCACTGGGTGAATGCTTTTTAACCTTTTTATGAGTCTGATTCTGTACGCATATAGTGCGTGAAATATCAATGGGTGGTCAGGAATGACACTCAGATTTGCATTGGATACGGGTGCCAATCACGAATAAACAAATGAATTCTTAACATTCATATTGATTCAGGAGGTTCATATAGGTATAACGAGACAAGATTGCATGCAATTGAGGGTTTTCTTGTTGGTCTTTATTGAGGTATTAAGCCGAAATTCGTGAAGAAAACCGCCCTCAATCATTGCAACACAGGACAGTTACGGGAGGCCTCAAACATTTATGACAAGTTACAACCTATACTGAACGTATAAGATGGTACAGTAAAAACATAATTAACTGATATTATTTCTACGTTGCACATCTACCTACAGAGAATAACGTTTTACTTGAGTTTTGAAGTGATATGTTAAATTGGTCACTGGGGGGAAATAGAATTACGAAATTTCAATCAGTGTCTCTTTCGAAACCGCACTCAATGGTGTCTCGATATTCGAAGTTGACCGAGTTTAGCACTAGTGTAGCGCTTGTTTTGGGCTTATCACCGATCCAATGGCTCTCCTTCTTGAGAGAGCTTTTTCGTTCATTGACCAGTCCTACAAAGCATGTGCAGCTTACGTCTTAGTTGTAACGTATTAATCATGCCGTCCGTTATCATAATCAACTGTGTAGAAAAGCTGCGTTCGCTTTGTAAGACAGGCCCCAGAACTTCTTAAATGATATTATATGCACAATAATGACTTAAAAAGAGCTTATTTACAGGGCACTGTTGGCGTAAAAGGCGTTATTAGAGAGTATGATTGATTGATTGGATGGGGATTCACGCCGTACAAAGATTATTTCACTCATACTATTCAATGCAGGGGGAGGAAACCACCTTAACCTAGACCAGTGACACAGAGGACACCACCAAACATCTACAAAACACAAATAGGACACCCCATCAACTCGGATTCCTGATGCCCCTTAGGCCAAAGAGCACAAGGGCACAGAAGGCTCCCACCCAACCTTACCATATCAAAGGAGTCTAATATGTTGTGTGGCAAAAGCAAGATACGTTAAACAGAATATTCCCACGAAAGTGAGTATTGACAAAACTGGAAAGAAACCATATTTTTTCCCCTTTGATATCGCAACACCTATAAAATGTAGAATGAGAAATAAAAAGAGAAACAAAAGTAACACAGACCAGTATTAAGTAGTATTAATGATCTACATATTTATATATAATTTATTATTTTCAAATTTATGTACATATGAAACCATTCATACAAATCTTCATATACCGCTGATGTTTTAAATTTTAATATAAACTAAATATAAAAAAACGAAGTTAGTCAATAGAAATATACAGGAAAACAAACAAATACTTTCTTCTTTGGGTGGTTAGTGTATCAGAAAACATAGGCAAAGGGAAAACAATACGGGTAAATAACAAAACAATTTCCTTTGTATTTTTAACTGTTTCGTCCTTTTATTTTGGATTAGATTAAACGGTGTTTTACAAAAGAAGCAGGGGTAAAAAGAAGTAATTTTTTTCACGAATTTAAACCAAAAAATAAACTATTTTTCTTCTAAATTGAATAGTATCTTCTTAAAATTGAATAGTTTGGGCCAAATTGAATATTTTATGCAATCTATGGGCAGCTCAGCGGCGCATAAAACAATCTATGGGCAGCTAAGCGAACCATACATGGATGCCTTTCCTATAAACCCCAGAGTATAGTCTCTGTACCCATGGTCACTTCAATTGTATGATTGCAGCACCAATATTACTAGTGGAGGAAATAAACCACAAGAAAGAATCCACCCAGGCAATTTAAAGCAACTGGATTTCCTAAATCCTAGTGTTTCCAAGTAGAGCAAAAGTCATGTACCACTTCACTCGGATTATATTGATACTTCTGATTGGAGATCAATAGATCTTATTTAGTAGCTTGATCAATTGGTGTCTAATGACAAGCTCAACAAGTATTTAACTTGAGATTTTAATGCCGTGCTCAAGGGTATTTCACTTATTGGAGGACGCTGTATTCCAACAATTGACAGCAAACACAACCATAAAATGTGTAGTCACATTTTTGTTGTTGGAAAGATAATATTCCTCCAGTGTTAAGTATGACAGCAAGAATATAATCTGCAAACATACTGCCCTAAGCCAGAGGGCTCCAACAGTAGGCAGTGACCATCACAACCCAATAATGTGAATGAAACTCAAGCATCAACTTCGTAGGAAAGCTGCCGTTTCTCCAGGCTGAAGTGCGACAGCAAGGGTTTAAGCTAGAAACATAGTGAACTAAGACAGATGCAAGTCAATTATGAGATGTTACGATTCGGCAGTAAAACCATTAAAGGGAGACAAATCCCTCACCACTCCTTAAATTGTATTCATGTAATAATGAAAAACATTAAGAATATATTATGTTCTTTTGAAAACATTCTGATCTACCTGCTTTATACAGAAGCAAATGCTACAACCATACACATTGAAAACATAAGCAAATTATCCCCCAACGCTGACTTTTACATTTTATTGTAACCTAAATTTAATTAACCCTTGAAATGAGGACATTAATAAATATAATATATTTATATGTACAAGTAAAATGTCCACTTTCTATTCCACATTTCAATCAACATATGTTAATCTGTTATCATATTATATAGTTGACGATGTTTTGTACCGAGGTATTTCCATCTTTATGTCTTTCTTAGTGATAAATGCCCTGCAGGTCTCAAAGTAGTAGTGTCAATGAAATGGTAGCCCCACCAAAGATAATGGACTAATCCACAATCTTCAACCTGCTGGTTTCACAGAAATGCACAAATGATGTACATAATTGTTTAAAATTAGATGGTCAAGTGGCATGTTTAGGTGGTAATGCAAATCTTGCTCTGCTTTCCCACTTCGCCTTCCATGAACATGGCAGAAATAAGATCAACTACAGAGGCGATTTGACGAAAAAGTAAAAAGTACATTTATCCTTGCTTTGACAAAATGTTCTTCCAACATATATAGTGCTGTTAAATAACAGTAAAGAAAGAATCAACTCATTGAGAAGAGACAAATGCTGTCCACGTTAGCTATAGTGAAAGGCATGTCAAACTCTAAAAAGATAGAATCTTAGTCCTGAGGTTTATTCACTTTGATGAATGCCTAGTCTTGAAGACATCCTTGCGTCACAAAAACAAAATTCTTCTATTGGTCACTGGTGATAGTACTTGGAGATGAGTTTCATATGTATACACGATGTTGAATGTACGGATGAATTTTCGGAGACGGCTAAATGTCCTACTTTTGTTGAGCCAATGCATTTGATAACCTGGGAATGAAATGAAAGTTATAAAAATCAGCAACAAATCAGATACATACTTATATTACAGAACTTGTTTCAGTTTATATTTAATTATGTAACACTTTTTTTATTTTTTCAAGGGAACAAATCATTTCATTTTGGCCCCATGTGTCAGAGCAGACTCATTATGCCATTACAAGAGCTCAGAATCTTACACTTTCGACAAAAATTATTAAAGAACGACAAATCACTCACCACTCCATAGATTCGTCCAATCCCCAGCCTTTTATAGCAGATGCTTTGAAGATCTGATATTTTTTGTCTTTGAGAGCTTGTAAGCCAAGGGCATTTACAACTTCTGCCACTGTCATTGCACCTTCTATGTCCTGTTTGTTCGCTAAAATTACTAAAACGGCTTTCTTCAGCTCTGGTTCCTGAAAGGCATTAAATTACATATAGCATTGGATTGCTTCTTTGAGTGGGGATTTGCATCTTACTTTAGGTTGTTTCTCCCACATAGCGGCAAGCCAGTCTAATGAGTGAAAGAAACCACGCTGGCAACACACAAGACATTTACAGGATTGATTGATTGATTGGTGTTTAACGCCCTGCGCAAGGGTATTTCACTTAAATGACGACAGTGTATTCCAACATAAAAAAGTGACATATTAATACAACCAAAAAATGTGAAGTCACTTGTCTTAGCTCTGTTGGATAGATAATGTTCCTCCAGTGCTAAGAATGAGAGCGTGAATGTATGCTTTAAATATTCTGCCCTTAGCAAGAGGGCAACATTTACAGGACACAAAACAGAACACCAGAACATATTGGCCTTATGCGCTATAGCTCAGAGAGCAACGCGACAGAGGAAGCTCCCACTCGATCATACATAACTGATTGAAGAAGTTTCAGACCTTTATGTATCCCATTAATGCATGCATAAAAGAGTGCCAGAAAATGGAATAACCTAAATTTTTTTTTAAAGATAAGTCTGTTGCAACTGGTGTGCAAACTACTTACAACACAGTAGATAAGTCTCTTAGCACCGATATATTTAAACACATACCTCAAACATGGCAAATAGCTCAGATTTTGAGATACCAATTCTATCTCTGTCCATACTATCTACTACATAGATTATAGCATCTGTATTTGAATAATAACATCTCCAGTATGGTCTGGAATAGATTAAAAACACTTATTAGAGCATTTACAGGGACATTAATGATGTACCGGTACTTGATAGTAGAATGAGTTTTAAACATCAATTAAGATTTACAAGAACACAAAAATTTAAAATCCATTTTAAGAAAAAACAAAGAGGTTCAGGTACTAAAACCTAAACTACATATAGTCCTGGATTAGATTATATAATCCCAGGATAAAGGTCTAATTGATTTCTTCTCAATATCAACTTAACAACCCATCCAAGAGCAGTAATGGTTTAATTGGAAAAGGTAATAAAATCTGGTCGAGTAATAGAAAATATTCTATAACAGGTACCACCATTTACCTGATGCTGGTCTGCCCTCCTAAATCCCACACTTGGAATTTTAGATTTTTATGAACAACCGTCTCTACATTGAAACCGATTGCTAGAAAAGAAAAAGATAATTAAGATAATTAAGATAGGTACATGACACTAGCTAAGACACTATGCCAGCTATGATGTGTTTGTTTGTTTGATTGGGGTTTTACTCCGTACTCAAGGTTATTTCACTTATATGATGGCGTGCCAGCCCGATAGGTGAAGGAAACCACCATAAACAACTGGCAACATGCAAGACAGGACAAAACATTTACATAACATTACCAAAACAGGAAACCACAACAAATCGGCATCCTGTGACCATTAGCTGAGAGAGCACCAAGGCACATGAGGCTCCCACCTAACCAACCACATGCCAGGTATGAAAACAAATGTATAAGTTTTCAACGTTTATAGGCTTGGTTGTTTTTAACATGAAGCAGGAACAACTTGTCAGTTTTTGTACATCAATCAAAACAAAACAAATGAAAATGTTAGCCACATGTCAAACTATACAATTGGTTAGAGGATTCCTAGCAACTTTCATAAGATTATCTTAAATTTGTGTCTTATTAAACTGATTACTCACTGATTACAGTACATGAAGAGTTTTCCGGTTTATTTTACCACCTACGGCAGATTTCCGTTCTCCATGACGAAAGCTCAACTCAAAAACAAAAGTTAATGAGCTGTGTGGTCACGTGACCGGACACCGTCGGTAAAAGCATAGATGATATTATTTTAGCTGGACAGATAGGGCTTTCGCTTAAGCAAAGCCGTTTGTTTATTTACTATGTCCTACTACGAATCCAATCCACTGGAAAACCCGCTAACCTCTTCGTTTGTTTGTTTGTTTGATTGGTGTTTAACGTCGTACTCAAAGGTATTTCATTTATATGACGACGGATTCTCCACTTCTCAATCTGGCGGAAAATTGGGAGGAAACCTCGTAAAAACCGCCCCCGCGATTGCCGAAGTCACCTCATGTGACCCCCTCATAAACATCGAAGGAGGATCTGCAGTCAGACGCGCTAACCACTGAGCCACAGCGCGGGTCCTAACCTCTTCGTGTTTAGAGCCATATTTATTCGAAGCAAAAAAGGAAGTTAATACAGAACACTCAGGAACAGGCAAAGTAAATTCTGAAACTTCGCGAGTGCCAGACACTGACAGTGCTTCGAATGACAGTGACAGTAATCAACCTTCACCAGAACGCGGACTGTGAGGACGAACAATTCAACTTATGTTTATGTTTTTTTTATGAAAGTTTGAAAAGTGTACTAACGACAGTAATTTGCAAAAACTGGCATCGAAAATGGAGTCCTACAATGGTATATATCCAGTCACAACGGCCTCAAGCCAAAATGGCCTCATGTTATTCAGTTAAAAAGGCACCAGTCTATTTTACTCAATGTTTAATAAAATGTTTACTGTATTATCATCAATAGTGTGTTTTGTAATATAATTTATTGTGGACTAGTTATTGTTTTGTTATTGTGATGGCTGCCTTAAAAACGGCAGGCGCCGGAAATGGAACATACATGCATAATTATAGCATGTTTTATTTTTATAAACAAAAAACCATTAATTAAAGTGGTAATAATACTAATATAACGGCAAAGAGGCAATTGGTTGTTTGTCATGACAGCAATGTTTATTACTCGTATAATGTTTTGGTAGTAGCACTATCAATAAAAACAGAAAATATGCATATAAAACAATAAATGATGTCTTATTACTCTTACTTTGTTTCACAATATTTTTTTTGCCGAGTCATTTTCTTTACAAAAGTCCAGCTTTGGTAAATCCAAGTCGGACAATGTCAGTTTTCTTAGCGATTTTTTCCGGAAAGAAACGCAGTCGGTTATTTTCCTCAAAAGTTAACTTTGAACTGATCTTATTTCGGTTTTACTTTGAGAACGGTTTATTCGGGTAATTTAAACAATATGGGGTTTAGTCTATTACATTTGAAATTGCATATAAAATTACACAGATCTGTCTGTTAATGATGAAGATATCATATATACCATATCAGGTGTGACCTGTTTTCCTCGCAAGAGCTCCAAAACTTGTTGTGTCATTGTTGTTTTAATAATTCTACAACATTTTTAGAGCTCTTGCAAGGAATACAGGTCACACCTGATATGGTATATATGATATCTTCATCATTTTACAACTCGGCGGTGAAAAAAAACCCGTTTCGCCAGACTTTTCAACACATGTAGAAAGTCTTCATTCGACAAAGACCCATTGCCTTAAAACTTGCCAAAAATTTGAAGAATTGTGGAGACATCGAGTGGTTAAGTGAATCAATACAGAATAGCAAATGTCAGTTTGTAAAGCTTGTCCTCAGTGTGACGTCACCTGCTAGACTGCCTCGCCTTCGATTCTCGAATATGCATAATTGCCTCAGGCTTGTTTTTGGCCAAACTCATACAGCTTATGAAAAGGCTGTGTGGAGTTGTTGGGTAAGACCTATTTTCTTAATATTGTTGCTAACAAAGCATTATAGGCCGTAAATAAAGGATTTTGTTGTTAGGAATCCTTTAATGCAGGTGAGCTCATATTCATAAAGTTATCTTGAAAAGTACCAGAAAAGGTTTTTATACTTTTCAATTTATTTGCTTAATTACATAGAAACTAACTGCAATAACTTCTAAGCTTTTAAGAGAATTCTGCTTACTTGGGATTGTAGTCACCACTTCTCCCACTTGGAGTCTGTAGAGTATAGTTGTTTTTCCAGCACCATCTAATCCCAAAATAAGAATTCTTCTCTCTCTTGTACCAAACAGTCCAGAGAAGTAGCTTATCAAACCTCCTGTAAACAGACAAACAAACCATAAATTCATTGATTGATTGGGTCATACTTTTTAGGACAACCATTACATCACTTCCTGTCAACATTGGCAGTACAAAAAAAATTTGCCAAAAAGCAAGATTTAAAGGTAAAACAAAGTGTTTCAAGTTGGTAAAAGTCAAATTATTTCCATTTTTAAATATTTGACGCAAAAATTGAGGGTTGGACGGTAGAACAAAACTTTTTTCACTCAAATGTAGGCCAGACATGCATGTGTTGTTGCTGTAATGCAATGTTTGTGGAAAATTGCCTAGTGAAGTTTGATGTTGATTTAATTGGTTTAGTGCAAGACAGCGTAGCTCGATCGGGCTATGTCCCATAGCTAGATTGAGCCATAGTAGTTAGATCGAGCTACGTACAAGTGGCTAGATGGAGTAGTGCCTATGAGTACTCTCCTATGATATTTAATAATATTTGACATTTTATAGGACGGAGAGTGACAGTGAAACACTCTTCGATAAATGTCGTCCCTACAAACGGGATTCAGTTCGTAGTTTTTTTTTAAGAAAAAAATATGGCCCTTGCAAGTGAACAAACACCTGTCGTCTGTCGAGATTTAGGTCCTTGTCAATTTGAGCCCAAAAATATCCGTCTTCTCATGCAATAAGCAGGTTGGGGAGAGTAGCTCCATCTAGCTACGTAGCTCAATCTAACTACTATAGCTTGATCTTGCTATGGGGTGTAGATCGATCAAGCTACACTGTTTTGCACAAAGCCAATCAAATCTACATCAAATTTCACAAGGCACTTTTTCGCGAACATTGCATAACAACAACAACGCATGCATGTCTGGTCTACATGTGAGGCAAAAAAGTTTTGTTCTACCAACCCTCAATTTTTGCGCTGAGAAGATTTAACAAGGGCAGAATTTTAGCTATTATTATTTCACTAACTTCAAATGCTTTGTTTTACAAATCTTTTTGGAGAAACATTTTGAGTATTTAACAGCCAAGTCTTGTGTATCAATTGGAAGCGGCCATGTTGACAGCTAGTGACGTAATGGTTGATTTAAAAAGTATGACCTGAAATCTTACCTGATTTTTTTAAATCGGCAGTGGAAAAATACTGCCATGTGCATTTCAGTTTATTATTTATATTTGCAAAACTCAGCTATATTTTCTTTTAAAAATACTGCACACTTTTTTTAAAAATGAACCCCAAAAAATTTGATGTAAAAAAAATAGTGGCATATCTATGATTTTTATGTCTAATAAATTTCACATGGCAGTATTTTTCCACTGCCGATTTTAAAAAATCTGGTTAGATTTCAGGTAATACTTTTTAAATCAACCATTACGTCACTACCTGTAACCATTGAATAAGTCACATGACAATTTCTAATTTATGCCAGTCACTGAATAAATCTCTGTCTTGACAAGTTACGTGATGCTGTTGACAAATGCAAACATATCGAAACTTATTATTTTTAGACTCCCTGATACTGAGTGTGTCTGTCATAGTCACGTGACTGTGAAGAAAAAACGCCCATTTTATTCCGCGGGATTCCCTTTTTTTTTCTCTCATTGCGTTACTAACAGGATTTGACGAGAATTACAACACAACGTTTGTAGGGGCGACCTTAATCTAAGAGTAATTCACTGTCAATGTCCGTCCTATAAAATGTCAAAAATTATTAAATATCATAGGAGAGTAACTTCTGGCACTACTAGATGGAGCTACTCTCCCCAAACTGATTATGAAAATGCCTGGAGCAAGTTCGAATTTCAGGGTCGAGGGGTCAAGATTTAGGTCATTGTGCTTAATTTAGGCTACAAAACATCATTCGGCCTTCGATAAATTGCATTTATGGTTATATTAACCTTGAGTACGGTGCAAAACCCCAAACAAACAAATAAACCAATCTTCGGTAGTCAGTGCATAATGTGTCACTGTCAGTGAATGGAGACAGCAGAACATGTCCGAAAAGCCGGTACACAAGTATTTTCACCTAAAGAAAAAAGTATTCAAAAGGGCACTGATAACATACATATCTTGCAACTCTGAACAAAGTCTTACCCATTGTATTTTGCAACGGCTGCCAAATAATAAATATTGACAATGATCAACGATAATCAGAAATGATTCATTTACCAAATGGAAAGCGAGTAAACGTGGAAATGTTCTATGCGCATGCGCTTACGAGGTATTATTAAACAGACGTCAATTCGTATTTTACGTTTTGGGAATATAAGCAAATAGTTTGCAGTTTTCTAGTTCAGATTTCTTGAATGTGTAGCGTTGAGAATAAATCAATGTAATTATTTTCGCCTTTGTCAAATTTTAGCATTACGAAACTGCGCGACTGTTTCTGACCACTGCATCCGGGCATTTCTAATTTGGATGCCAAGATGTCGAGACGTGGAACGGAAGGTCAACTTTTCATCGGTAGATTGAGCAAATCTACAAGAACACGGGATCTAGAAGATATTTTCGATCGCTATGGACGACTTGCACGCTGCGAGATCAAATATGGTGCGTAGAATGTCAGGAACTTTTGCAACAGTATTTTGAAAAACGAAGCTTCGCTTTTAAGAAAATGGCGCACACAATGAAAGTGCAACGACAACATGACCCAGTTCGTTAATTTGCTCTCTCACGTAGTGTTCATTATCGTATATATTTATTGTACTCCTGGAAATGTATTCGATTAGTTTATTTAAAATGTTTAAAAGTTAAAGCATAGTTTACAATCAGTTTATGTTCGTTGAACGCATTTTACAACGTAAAACACTTTATAATATAGAACTATGCCATGTGTGTAATACTATTTTCTAAAACAGATTTTATATTTCTTTTGCAGGTGCTGAAATGGGTGAGTTGAATCTATGTAAATAGTTTGATTGCATCAACCTGAAGATAGATTTGCATATATGTATTAATAGCCCAGTAAACAAGACCTGGTATAGCCCTGTAACGAGACCCTGTAATGCTATGCCACAAGGTCCCGTTGCAAAATAATGTGATTAGCTTTGATGGAAGCATCCTCACAGAATTGTTTAAGTGGGACTGTTAAAATGAAGAATTGAAGATCAAAAAATTTATACTATACTGTAATAACATGCAACTGTTGAAATGAAGATTTAGAAAAATTATACTATACCATGCATGCCTGAATTTTATACTAGAGGCTTCCTTCGACATTTAAACAAGATGTACGTCGCGTTTTGTCCTCGCGAGCCGACAGTTCAATCATTTCTGCGCCATGTTTCCCTCAATTCCAGTGTCGTGCATGCATAATTGGTATGCTCGCCCCACTCTTACATTTGAGTCGAACATTTGAACATGGCACAGAAAAAATCGAACTGCTGGCTCGCGAGGACAAAAATGGCGAAGGAAGCCTCTAGTATAAAATTCAGGCATGCATGGTATAGTATAATTTTTCTAAATCTTCATTTCAACAGTTGCACTTAAACAATTCTGTGGAGAATAGATTTTTAGCGTATGTATCAGACTGGATAACTGAGTGGTCCAGACAATCCAAGAGGCTTTCACTGTTTGCTGATTTAGTGGCAACTTTTATGATCAAGGGTTCAATTCACCCAATGGATTCCAGACTGTAAATTCTAATGAACCAGAATCTGTTTAATTGTAAGGAGTGTTTACTCAAAGAAAAAAAAATCATGAAGAAATGTTTTTATCTACTGTAAATAACAAACCTGTTTTTCTTTGTTTAGCTTACGCTTTTGTGGACTTTGAAGATCGTCGAGATGCTGAGGTACATTTGAATCAAGTTCTTGATTGTAAAATAAAAAGCTTGAATTCTTCTTTTGTCAAATACTATTGTATGGAGTTTCCTATACATATACTCTAAGAATAATTTTGTTTTGCATGGTGTGGTATTATTACATGAAGCAAAATTATTAGATAATGAATGTTATCAAATTTCTAGGTTGTGTTACAATATGTCATTGAAAAAAGAATATGAATTTTTGTAAGTTCGTAAATAGTTTGTAAATTTTGTATTTTGGCAACTGTGTAAACTTTTGGATAACTGTATTTTGTCTTTTGTTGAATGGTAAAACTGAAAATTTTCATGTGTTTATAATATCATTCCTAAATTTATAAAACAACTAGCTGCCCTTGCCACCGCAAAGTCACCCCGACTCCATCCCGAGCCAAAGCATGAACCATGTTTTATGACCATGACCACTGGCCCACTATACCATGCCATAGCCTCCCAGGTTCCATATCCTGGCAGTCCGCCACCTGACCTGTTCATGTGACCCCCCAGGGGGGCAATCACAGCACAGTACCATGCCGTGGCCACTTGCTCCATGAACCGGCCAGCCTAAGCTCTCATGCCTTAGAGTACGTCTTTAACTGTTTAAATCATCTCCTCTTGTCTTTCTTCTGTTCTCTTCATTTTTTTAATGTAATGTAAGTATAACAAAGTCTTTCAAAGTAACCTCTTTTGATGTCTATTTTAAAATATATAGTTTAATTACTGCCTGAAACATAGACTTGAATTCTACTTAAATCTATGTTCAGTAAAACTTGTATAAACCAACACCTCATGGGACCAAGAATTATGGTTGATAAACTTGGCTGATTGGACTGGCACACCGTCATATGAGTGAAATAACCTTAAGTACAGCTTAAATCCCAATCAGACAAACAAACAAATCTTTAAACATAGAAAATATAGAAACTGGACCAAACAACAAACGTCACGGTCAGTTTGGGCAAGATATCGGTGATATCGGTATACTAAGGTTCGAGTTTAGACATGTTTCACTGTAGTAGTGACAGTAAGCACTGGCACGTTTGTGTGTGTTTTAAATGCCTAACCAGGTCACACCCATGAAGAGCTTTTGGTCACTAAGTATGGTGTTTTTGTAGGATGCTCAGAAATATGAAAATGGAAGAGAGATTTGTGGATCAGCTATTATAGTTGAATGGGCAAAAGGAAATCCTAGAAGGCCGGTGGTAAGTGTAAATTTTTACAGAGCAAAAAAGTACTGTTACAGAGTTTCTACCAATCCCTTTGATGGTAAACAAAACAATATTACCAGGGTGAATAGAGATTGTCGTTTGGTTTTTATAACTGGGTTTGTTTCGGTTTTTTGTTGTTGAGAAATACCTTTGACTATGCATTAAATACAGGGCAAAAAAAAAAGCAAAGAAGTAAAGGGGGAAAAAAGATAACACTGAAATAGATAGCTTGTCTGTGTGATACTTTTTATAAAGCCTTGAATTGTACATTTGTTTGCTAAGAGCTGAAATCTGATTTATAATATAATAAACATTTGGTTTGTTTACAGCAAGTGCATGATGAGTGTTATAGATGTCGTAGAGCTGGCCACTGGGCTAGGGATTGCCCTAACGAGAGTCACTTTGGTTACCGTCGCCCAAGTCGTGGAGGGTCAGGGGGTGGTGGAAGGTACAGATCTCCATCACCATACGGTCGAAAGAGGAGGAGGTTAGTTGTCATTTCTTATCAAATATCTTTGGATAAATGTGGTCTACAGCAGAATGATCTTAAATAAGTCTTTTTGCAACTGCAATAGTGGCTTAAGATAATCTGTTGTTTAATTTAATTGTTCAAAAGTGTTAAATATCCATTTTTACCGATAAAATCTTAGCTTTGTCTGAAAGGAAAGAATTGAAAACAAATTTTCAACTATAGAAATGCTGGTTTTTGCTTTGAGATGGTGTAAATGTTAACATGAGCACGGTCTTTGGACAGCAAAGAATTTTTTTCTAGATCGATAAAGTTAGGAGATTTAAGAGTAAAGGGGTGTTATATATGGTATGTGCATCAGTTGTATTCGCACGTAGATAACAAAGAATTCATTCGTCACAGCTTTATCTCTGCAGTACATTATCAGTGTAGTATTAATTGTTATAAATGTTAAAGATTTACCTTATCAAAAAAGAACACATGAGACCAAAGCTAGAACAAATGCTCCCTTTTAATAATATAAGAAGCCGTTTCACAACAACTGTCAAACATAGCATGATATTTTCTTTTTTTGTTTTAACAGGAGTAGATCTCGGTCACGATCTAAGGATCGCAAACGCAGAACTCGTTCAAGGAGTCGCAGCAAATCCCGCCGTGATAGATCACCAACTCCAGAAAGGCGTAGATCTAGAAGCGACAGTAAGAAAAAGTCTTCACGGAGCAAAGACAAATCCAGGAGTCCCTCAAAGTCTCGTTCTAAGTCTCGTTCAAAGTCCCGTAGTCGGTCCAAATCAAAGTCACCAAGTCGATCGCGTAGTCGTTCAGCGAGTAATCCACCGTCAGAGAGATCAAATGCAGTGTCTGAAAGGCAGAATGGAGATGACAACGAGGAAAGATCAGCAGAGCGGTCAAAATCTCGCAGCCGTAGCCCTTCAGGAAGTCCATCATGACAATATACACAATTTCACTGACGACTCGAATGGCCATATTATGAACTCTCATATTTGTTTTGTCTCTTTCGCATCTACTTAAATTGTCGAGTCATTTACAAAATAAGCAGCATCTGATTTATTATCACTCACAGCTGGTTGATAGATTGAATTGATGATAATTATAATCATAATCAGATATTAGAGTTCTAAGACCCTTAAGCAAGCATTGATTAAATTTCCATTAAGTATCTTGACAACCAAGGTGTTTTGTTGATAATGTCCTTTAGAAATTCTGGTTGCTGTGAGATAATGTAGGCTGACCTGAACATATATTAAAGAAGCTTTAAACTTTTCGCGTGACAATGTAGTTTCTTTCTGATAGTATTCAAGTTTAACCTTTCAACAACCTATCCAAGGGATCAAGTTAAGTATATCTCATAAACTTACATCGACTTTAACTAAAATAATTTCACAGAAGTTTGCGACAGACTTGAGACAGTACCTAAATCATCCAGGGGAGGACCTGTTTAACTTCTCTGATTTAGGGCAGTTTGTTTTGAGCTTTCATTCATGCTGTCGAACTTGGCACTGTAGGAACGAGATCCTCTCCAGCAAAGCTGATACCGGTACTTTCGTTCACATGGTTTTTGGTTGTGTTTGAGTCATAAGTGAAATACCCTTGGCGTTCAACCATAAACCATATCAAAATGTTTTGTCTCTCGGATAACTTAGATAAATTACAAGATTATTCGCATGTAAATAGCTGGAAAACTGTCCGGGCAAGTCTTTGGGAAATTGAAACTTGGGTATGGCCTTTTATCTATAAAAAGTAGTTAGCAGTGCCTGTAAAGATGACATTTTGTCATCGGTGTTTTGTCATTTAATTATAACACTATTTTGGCAGCTGAAACTGTGTAGTTCTAGTGTATTATATGGCTAAATTGAGTTAAATAAATTTTACAGCAATGGTGAAGTGAAAAAAAGTTTGAACAAGTGCACAATGTATTTTATCATGATTCTTGACATAAGGTTTTGTTTGTCAGCTTTTTTTAACAGCACCCAGATTCAGCAGATTTAGTTTTTTGGTATAGATTTATTATAATTACAAATTAAAAAAGGTGCATTTTTTTCCCCTTCTTTTTTTTGATTATCTTTCTTCATGTCATCACCAAGGGCTATTCAATGTTTTTAAAAAATGGATAATTCTTGTCAAGAGTAAACACATTTCTTTGTACGTTTCATGTATGTTGTGCAAACTCTGTATATACTAGGTGTACAATCTGGAAATATTCATTAAATAAAGAAAAGGTAGTTTCTTGGCAGAAATGTTAACTTTTTAGTCATTATGATGGTACATCAAGGTGACCTTGTAAGGAAAAAAAAGTATGACAAACTTTGAGATAGGAGGATTTTGTTCGAATAAAACCCATTTTGTGTCACCAAAATGTTTGGCTGTATCGTCATGTTCAGCAAATAACACGTATACAGAGGATCAGTGTTGGGTTAAATTTAAAAATGTTTGTTCTTTGAGATGTCTCGAATGGGAGCAGCCTGAACCTGATCAATTGTATAACTTTTGTAGGAATTTACAGGAACAAGAAATTCATGTAACACTAGGTTAAGTCTTAAATTTCAGACCATTTGACGTTAAACAATTTTTATTAATCATATTTGTCTTGTGTCGTTAGCCTGAATTACTTTATCATTGTATAATGCTTGCTTAAAGTTACAAGCTGTGCATTTTTCTTTGGATATAATCTTATAGGAATACGGCAATCTGAAATTAGTACAAAAAAAATGTTGATTTTGGTAACTTTAATTTCGGCATCAATAACTGAAATTGCTTGAGTTGATGTGTGTTCTTTTCATTTTTTCTTCACTGCAAACCAACTAATCACCATGTACCTTAATTATAAATAAATGAAAGTAAATATATCTTTGTTTGGAATTACATAACTTGTATATTATAAATTGAAAATTTATAATTGGAAGTCGTGTGCATTGTTCTAGAGCCTTCATTAATATTTTGTTGTAAGTTGTCTGCAAAATCACTATCGATAAAAGTACAAGAGAATTATGAAAGGTTGTTTTGGTGTTCATTTTTAAGAACAACCCTATATTTAATTTTTTTGAATTTTTTGGGCCCAGCGGGTGGTTGTGTGGGAGCCTCTTGTGTACTGGTGCTCTGAGGTAAGGGACACAGGAAGTCGATTTGTTGTGTTCTGTTTTGACGTCTTGCACAAGCGTTTACGCTTGTTTCCTTCACAGATTCGCTGTCATTTGAGTTAAATAACCTTAAGTATGTCGTAAAACCCTAAATAATCGTTGCTAGTGTTTCAGGTTAAAAATAACAGTCGATATAAAAGGGCACAGCCTTGCATAAGTGAGCACAGATGTCGAAGCAGGACCTTGATCTGAACTACTTGGTTAAGACATTCCTTTGGTTATTCTGTAACTTTGAATTATAATCATAAAAGGCGCATTTCAAGAAGTTCAGATTATTGGTAAAAGTATTCCTCAACCAGCATCTCAATCTCTTAATGATTGAAAACGGCACACTTGGGGATATTTCACTCATTAAAGGTGCCAAAAAAGGTGAAAGCAACCTCCCTCAACCAACAAGGAGAGGATTGAAAACAAGATGCTGCAACTGGTTTGCTTACGCAGACCCCTTAGCTCGGGGATTTCTGTGCCCTGGTGCTCCCTAACTGGGGTAAACCTCCTGTGGTCACTTGTTATTCAGTTATGAACACACTCAGATTTTTCTAGATTGATTTGAATGGTTCTAAGGAAATAATGTAAATTTTCCCAGACCACCTATTTTCATATTGTTACTGGGTGATTGTCCACCCTGTTATGTGTGTTCTGGAGGAAATAGATTATATGCATGCACTAGTGATCAAGGTCACGCTTTCAAACCCAAATGCCATCCAGTCCCATTTGGTAGTTAAAATAGTATGTTAACAAGTGAATATCCCCCCAACTTTTGGGCTGGAGGGAATTTCCCTAGGGTCCAGTGTTATGTGCAGGCACTTTTGTTATAGTGATCCCGCTTCAACCAATTTGTGATAGTGATTCTGCTTCAACCAAAGGCTACCAGGTAGCAATGTTGATGAATCTTCATAACAAGTCAACACAAGATGTTAACCTCGCTTGGGTAACTATGAATCTATTGCAGGTGCGTACATCTGTCCTTTTAGCATAACCCTAGTATCGTTGGAAACGCAACTGAGTCTGCATGCAAGATATTTTGCTCCCAAAATCAACTGAACGAAATTCATTGCTTTGTTTAAAGTGAACAATTGATAGTTTTTAGGCAATTTTTGTAATGTTGTTAAACTGATATATTCAAGTTGATGGAGTTGCATGAGATTTAGGGTGGTTTTCCGAAATTTATTTCCAGTTTTATTCCAAACTCATCATGCAAGTCAGCATGTGTATCAATGGGGGCAGAAGATCACGGGGTGATTTTAACTGGCCAGATAAAATTGTCCGATAACTGCAACCTTCACAACACCAATCAATCAAATAAATAAATCACTGGGGAAAACGTCTACAACACAATAAAACAAGTAACATAACCACATATAAATATTTATTTCTTTATAATCCCTTAATTCTGTAACCAGCTACAGGTCGTGGTAAATAATTCAATTTGTTCTCTCTGGACAATCCATAAAAAATAAATATACATTATTATACCAATAGATATGAGACCATTCAGATTCAATTCAGTCATATTTCATTCTCTGATGGATGAATAACAATGGCACAAGCACGTACAGTTTTTTTGTAATTTAGATCAATATTAACAATTAAAAAAAGACTTGCTTAAATGTAGGAGATATAACCCAGACCTATATACTTCCTAACAGGTGTCTTGCATATGGAAAAGGTGTTTTAACTACTAAATGATTGATAGCGGGACCAACATCTATTTGCTATCGCAAATTTAAAAAAAAAAAGAAAAAGTTTAACATTTTAATGCAAAGATGCCAGAGTAAGGAAATCATCCATGCAACAACAATACCTGTGGCAAGATAAATAGGCATCGTGCAATGAGACAGTATGGAATTCAGTTAACAAGACACTTCAAGTTGTCAACAAGTCAACAAATTACTTAACTAAAATCCATTTTTAAATAATTTTTTCAGCAGTAAATTTTGTGACCAAACCTCTTGTTATTAGTGAGTAGGTTAAAAACACAAACACCAGAAGTCAAATTTGTGTTCCAACAACATGGCTTTAAATAACTAGAGTTAACAAAAACTTCTTGAGACCTGTAGAATAATATATAGAATTTATGATGAAAAAAAATTATTGTTATTAATAATTTCAGTTTCTGATCTTATATATGAATGGCACAAAATGCACGTAATAAAATATGTGTTAAGCAATTTAATTTGTATTAAGTGATTAATAATAGATACGTTGACAAAAACAGAAAATTTATTTATTTTATTTGTGTTTCACCACACACTCAAGGGTATTTCACTTGTATGATGACTTTGCATAACCGGTGTATGGTGCAAAACCACCCTGCTATTCATGAAGCGAACCAAATATTTCCCTTATAAATCTAAGGTAAACAACTGGACTCGACCCTATACTGGGTTCAGTGACTGGGGCTTTGACAGTCTTACACTCGACCAACTGAGAAATAATAAATCCATTAAATGTGAATCTGGCTCCTGAATTATTTTGTTGATCTTTAACCTGTCTATTTGACCGTCAGTTGGATAATAAAAAAAAACGGTCCGTATACCACAGGTTCAGCCTTGATTGTGTTCCAGAGACACTCATCACAACTTTGGTCCACACATAACTGGTTTCAATTCCGTCAAGGATTCAAAGTTTCTCTTCCCAGAGCTACATGTAAACGAAGCAAGACAATAACTGGCTGTTTCCACATGTCCAATAGAAACCATTTCAAACACTTCATAGATCTACCATCGGCCAAAACAAGGGACTAAACATACACAGTTAAACAATTTTTATCGACACTTTGGGCCATTTTCATAAAACTAAGCAATGGACATTATTTCACCTAAAACAAGATAAAGCCTGAATTACATAAATTTCTTGCTTCCTGTTCCGCTATTAAATGTGACCTGTTTTGTTGAGCTCTTAAGCCACGTCACAGGTTGATAGAGCCATGGCATAGAACAAAATCATGTCACGGTATTGGTGTTATAAAACATGTCAAGTGTTTGAGTGTACAGTCATTGGCAAAAGAATGTAGCACAAAAAGTAATAAAAAAACTTTTATCATATAAAGTTGAATCAAACATAACTCCTACATAAAAAACACCTAAAATGTGAAGCTTTACAGTAGTGTAAAATCTTACTGTAATAACACACAAAAAATCAAAATACATAATGAAACAAAAATTATGAAAATACAACAGCAGAAAAGAAACTGTGATTGGCTCAAACTGAGTTATGCAAATGATTGGTATTACAAGATCGCTGAAAAAAATATACAGTTTCATTTCCTGAAAGTATGGTATAAAGCAGAACAAAACTCGGCACTTTATGTCACTTTAAACAAAGTAAGTATGTGTAGCTTTAAGACAGAAAGTTAAGCATAAAATAATATTCACAGGTAGAACAAACACACAGAAAAACCCAATTCATTTTTTTACTATGGCCAGGTATGTCAAAATCTGCTTACACATAATATGCTCGGTATTTTATCACTTCTGTTTGTTAAATTTTGGTTTTACGTCATACTTAAGGTTATTTCACTCATATGATGGTGTGCCAACCCAATCGGTGGAGAACACCTTCCTAAGCTACGTTGACCAAAAATTGTCTTTCCTTAGCTCCGAGAGCACCAGAGCACAGGAGGCTCCCATCCAACCAACCGCTTATCACTTGACGCAACACAAGAAGATCTGGAAGAAAATACCCTGATTAAATCCTATGTAATAGCTGGGACTGTCATGTAGTAACATGATATTTGTACTTCATCCAACCAAAAGTTATTGGGGTGATGGTAAACAAAGACCAAAATGTGTGTGTTATAATTTAGTATTTTACAAGTGGTGTGGGGATGTTTCGCTTGATTGATTGGTGTTTAACACCCTAACTTCAAGGAGAGCAGTTGAATTGTGCACACTAAGCCATGGTTTGTTTGTTTGTTTGGGCTTTTATGCAGTACTTAAAGTAAATTCACCCATAAGACAATGCAGCCCAATAGGTGAAGGAACCCCCCACATCGCCACTGGCAACCGACAAGGACAGGACTCAACAAGACGCGAGACAAATCAGTTTCCTGAGCACGAGGGCAAAAGAAGATCCAGCCACTAAGCTTCTACCAAAGGGACAGAAACATGAAAAGGTAAAATAAACTTTAATTGTTTAATTTCATCTTCAAATTCAAATTCAGTATTATGTTAACTAAGCAACAAAACATAAATTTCATAGCAAAAAATTACACTGGTTTTATCACTCAAATGTCGGTCATAAACAATTAAATTAAAACATAAACATTACCCACAAAATATTACACATTGGTATTATATTATTTTTATCACCAGGCCTGATTATACAAATTCATCCATCAAATACATATACATAATACAAAGTAATACCAGCTTCATGCAAAATGAAAAACAAAATGAAAAAAAAAATAAAATTAGCATAATCAATTTATATCTAGTTAACATATTTATCACAAAATTTCTCAAATGGACACATTACAGATAGAATAAAAAAATAAATGACCATATTATTTTTGAAAACATTTTTTTGGCTTAATTTATGCTTGAAAGTTAAATATTTTATTTTAATTATGAACTGATTTCATTAAATAATATTATAGATAATTTTTAAATTTATAGACACTACTCATAAACATTCTTTGACACACTGGAATCTGATCGGTTAAATTCAGATTAAAAAAATATCATCGTCTGGGAGACCGTTGCCTAGAAGGTGAAACAGTGGAATTGCCAGTCCGTTTAGATTCAGACCTTAAAAGTTCTTCTTGTAATAAACGTAAAGTGGACACTAGAGAGTCTTTTTCTTTTGTTGAGCTTTTAAGCTCATCTTCAAGAAATGAGATCCGTTCTATAAGTTTATAATTTTCTTCCTCAAGAGCAGTTAGTTCAATATGAGGTGTTGTGGTGCTGTTCTGTACGGGTTCTACCCAGTTATCGTTTTTCTGAAGCGTAGCAATTTTCTTCAGTTGATTTCTTAACACGTGGTTTTCTGTCCGCAATTCTCCTGTGGATTCTGTTACTTGTTGTTGTAGTTGAAGATTTTGTTCTCTAAGTCTATCCACCTCAGCTTGCAGATTGTGATCGCTAGCTGGGAAGTCTAGTGGTGAGGGTTGCAGACTTGAAAACCTCTCATTCAGACAAACATCAGGTATCTGATTAAGGGCAGCACTTAGTTTCTCTCCAGACACGGATAAATACTGGTTGGGTTTGGATATCCATGGCAATGGTTCACCTGAGTAAAAAGAAAACAATTAACCATCACAGGTAGAACAGCACGATTCTCCTTATTGTCGGGTCATCACTAAGCTTGGCCGTGATAGGTGTGTAAACGTACATTTAAATCTTACAATTTGTTCGCTGAAAGCCTATTTACCGCTGTATGAACAATAAACACAAACATTTTAGCGACCAACTGGCTCTAACAAGATAATGCAAGCAATCCACACACCCAGGGCCTCATTTTTTAAAAGAGTTGTCAACAGTCTATCTACTTATTGTTTTTCTTCCCCTCAAATGATATATACAGATTCGTCACCAACTCTTTAAGAAAGACTGGTGATGTTAAGATTTAAATATACACGAATTGAACTTTTTTATTTTTTACTTGATATATGAGGGGCTTGTGGCTGAAACACTGAACCAAATCTTACCTCTGATATGAAACA
>JAVFBZ010134558.1:9090-23154 GCA_032466195.1 Katharina tunicata
CAACCCCCCCCCCCCCCCCCTACAAAAACTGGTGCAAAAAGTACAAATTAGACATATTAAAAAAGAGTTCGTTTGAGTTGAGATTTGAAAATTTGGTAAGAGTATGGCAAAATATCTCATTGTATAAAGTTATCACAAAACTCATTATACAAATTCTGAATGAAGGGTACATAACTATATTTCCGTACACTAATACGTGCTGATGGGGATCTAAAACAATGTTGTGTGCGCTTACGACGACACGGCGCATTAAAACAAATTCTTTCCGTTATTACCGGACAGTCAACGCCACTGTGGAGGCATTTGTGTAAAAATAAAAATTGTAAAAAGCAAATTATTATATTTATGTTATAATAGTATTCATGTTGACAGTTAAATGTACAGGAATGCTATTTGTAACAATTCTATTCCAGCACATGTCGACCTATAGCGCATGGCAGGGACCGTCTTATGCATATGTCACTTGTGATTTTCTTGAAAACAAAGTCAAGTCACTTGTGCTGTCACTCGTGATCTTTATGAAACCATAGCAACATCCTCATTTATATTGTTATTGGTCCTCTTTCCTCTTTTATTTGTAAAACTTATAAGATTACACTTCTTGACATTAAGTGAACGTCGACAAACTTGGGTTTATTTATTTCAGCCAGACGAAAATAACAGTTGTACACAAACTTTACAAAAAAACAGGCAGAACTAAAACGCGATAGAATTTATAGATTAATCGAACGCCAAAAATCTTGAGAAAGATATACGTTGTTTGAATTGTTTTCCGGCTTGTTGTTTCACCCACCTGTCTCTGTTTTTTTGCAGAAGCAAAACATACATCGCGAAAGCAACACCTAAAACAACAAGCTCGGTTCCACATCACGGCCTTGGACAAACACATAATCGACTCTCAACTAAATAGATCGGTTCCACTTCGGCAAACACGTATTCGACTTCTTGCATAATGAATAGCCAATACGTAAATTATAAGACGAAGTATAAGCAGCGTTTTTCAGTAAGTTTGGCAAATTCTGAGGCCGTCTGCCTATTAGGCAGTTCGGGCCTACCTAACCGATCATACCAAAATGTAGATGAAATCAGACAGAGATTTCCAAATCAAGTAAAAAATAGTATGATCCCGAAAATCGCTAAAAATTGCCAGTTTTTGCTTTCTACAATATTGTTGTTCCATGACAAATGGACTGATTGCCGGTTATTGTTATTCCATGACAAATGGACTGATTGCAGGTTATTGTTATTCCATGACAAATGGACTGATTGCTGAATATTGTTACTCCATGACAAATGGACTGATTGCCGGTTAGTGTTATTCCATGACAAATGGGCTGATTGCCGGTTATTGTTATTCCATGACAAATGGACTGATTGCCGGTTATTGTTATTCCATGACAAATGGACTGATTGCCGGTTATTGATATTCCATGACAAATGGATTGATTCCCGGTTATTGTTATTCCATGATAAATGGACTGATTCCCGGTTATTGTTATTCCATGATAAATGGACTGATTTCCGGTTATTGTTTTTCCATGACAAATGGACTGATTGCCGGTTATTGTTATTCCATGACAAAGTGACTGATTTCCGGTTATTGTTTTTCCATGACAAATGGACTGATTGCTGGTTATTGTTATTCCATGACAAATGGACTGATTGCCGGATTTAGTTACTAACACGTGTTATTTACCCTCGGAATATACTAAAAGTAATTTATAAATTTTACAACTATAATTAAAATAAAATTTAAATTAAATTGAAATGTGAAATGAATTTCCCATACAAACAAGTTTACAAACTGGACCTGATTTATTGCATTGCACTGTATCTTTGTCAAAAACCTGGGACGCAAAATATGAGCTAATGTCGAACCAACACCACAGTGGATATATTTATACTTTTCCTTGTCAGTTAATTTCGATACATCGCAGATAAAGGAGCGACTACTATACTGACTAAGCGAATTAATTCCGATGCTCTACTAAAAAGACATATATGTATGTGACCTCAAATACTATAAGTGGAAATGTTGTCAGAGGTTTCCATCACCTCAAAATATGGATTCAGATTTGGATAAGCAGTCTGTACCTGCCGGGGTGTACACGGGTAAAATACTCTTAGTTACAGATCTTGCTAGAGCACCAGATAGCAGTTTTATCAGATCAGACCAAAGCCACATTGTGCAGTACTAACCACGGTGCCAATTGTTTAAAGGGCTAATTGCATTTCTGAACTTAGATGCGCTAGAAATATCAATTAGATAGTTTTCCTTACAGTTAATACCTTATAGTGATCAAGGAACAGGTAGAAATCTATGTATTGACCGAGATACTTACGTTCGTGACCAAACAAAAACTGACCTTTATTTGGAACAGAATAGGTTCAATCTACTTGATCGCTATCCACTGACCAATTACTTTTAACACTGGACAATTGTGAAAAAATAAATCAGGTGAAGGCAGCATTGTGTCTTCAATGAATAATGATACGCCAGAAACTGAAATTTAGTATTTGTCCATTTTTGTATTTATACAGCACTTGAGTACAAATATTTTAGCCCTATCGAGGTCAAATCCAGTTTACCTATTCTTTCCATAAATATACCTAAAAATGACAAATGGAACATGAGCAAAGAATGCCCAATTAAATTAGAAACCACCTTTAAACGTATCGTGATAACGGAACAGAGACAGTTTTATGATGAGTTAACACAGTCCGGCTCTCTTTTATATCGTGTTGCATTGATAGACCAATAACTGATACTAACATTGCATATTTTTACAAAAAACTTACATCGGACATTGAATATTTTAATATATCATATTATTATTGTGAATGATTACAGATTCTAACTGTCACTATATATTTTAACAAAGAGTAATCGCACTGGCACCGGGATATCGAATAATTAAAGCCGATAAAACATATCATGTTCTAGATAAATTCTCAGAGACAAGTTTCTTGAATGACCTGATTCTCGAGTTGTTCTGGATAACCTATAGGCGCATCTCGAGAAAAGGCAATAGATGTAGCATGTATATTGTGAAAAAATATGTGGCGAATATGTAACACACATAGATATATTAGGTTTGGGTGATAATAAGCACAACCTGAAAAAAATGTATCGTTTAGTAGTAAACTCTTAATCTACCAAATAAAGACGAAGGCAGTTTATTATCATAAGGGTTATCCGATACAGAAGGAAGTTTCGTCTTAATCAAGAAGTCCTTGAGAGACGTATTCTACTTGTAGGCTATGACAGGTCTTAATCATTTTAGGTACAATGTTTTGATATTCCTGTATTAGGAGACGTGCAAACCTGGTGCTAGACTGGTCATATTGTAATATAAAAGGAATATGTCTACCCATGAGCCTTTACCAGGTTCAAGGTTGAAACCGAATGGATACAACGTTTGAAGTGTTTTAATCCAATGAGCTTCTCTGTCCAATCGTTCCCGTTTGATTTCCTCTTCAGAAGGAAAACAGGAGTTTTCTTTTCAATCGGCATGATTTCAAAATGACCTATTACCGAATCTATTACCAGAAAGGGAGAAATGTCGCCCTGTTGGGAAGGTAACCAGCTGTGATCTGATTGAACTCAAATGATTGTTGGCTCTAAGCCTAAGATGATTTTTTTGTTTCTCCAACATAATGTTACAAACACTTTTTACAAGTGATAAGGTTAACCGCATTTTCCGAATCACAGTTTAAAACATCTGCCAAATGACAGACATTTTTAGTTTGTTCCCTGACGAAGAAAGTCTTCTCTGGTATGTAAATAGTCTACCTTACATCTAGTCTTCATAAATTTGGAAGACCCGCCTGACAATATTACAGGGTGATTCTGGTGTTTTCGTACAGGTTCTGATTCTGTAGATTGGCCTACATTATAACTGTTCAGTTTTCTGAGGGTTTCAAATGTAATCTTACAAAAAAGTCGCGTAAAATATCCCCTGGGAATCAACGCATTAAAGATAACAGAACAGGCCTCGTTGAAGGAACCGAGGGTGCTTCTATTCCTATGAAACCTTATTATTTGGGATTTAATAATTCCCATAAAGGTATGCGGCGGATAAAAAGAATTAGTATGGAGTAGTTAATGGGTATCCGTAGGTTTAAAGAATATCTTATAATCCAACATCCCTGTTACATCGAGATTTACACATTTGTATACTGTAACATCCCAAAAATCCACACTAGACAGGCTGACAGTAGCTTGAAGTTGAATATTTGTATCATGTTGATTTGAAGTAAAGATGAAAAGATTTAGATCATCTCTAGAATGCTGACAAAGGATACATATACCATCCAAATATCTAAGGTACAACATGGGCCGTTTATCACACTTTCCAAGGGCTTTATCTTCCCACTCTGCCATTAAAATAGAGGCAAAATTGGGACTGAATCTTTTCCCCGAACCACAGCCTTTTATTTGCTGGTATATTCGACCATTGGGTTCGAAATCATTACATTTCAAACTGAGTTCCAACAGTTTCACCACTTCAGTAGAGGGACGGCGTAAATCGGGTTACCTATGGAAAGCATTTCCAACAGACTGAAGGCCAGCCTCAATATCGATATTGGTGTACATAGATTCTGCGTCAACGGACACTAATATGACGTCTTTATGAACCTTAAATTCAGATATCTTATTCAGAAAGTCCTCAGTGTTTTTGATAAAACTAGGGTGCCTGTTGGCGATTGGCTTGAGGTGGTTATCAATAATTTCTGAAATATGGTAAGATTCAGAACTACAGTCTGATAGTATAGGTCTACCTAGGGGCATAGACGGTTGAGTCCATTTCTCTTGTGGTTTATGGATTTCGGAAGAACGTAAAATAGTCCATTTTTTGATTCCCGTCCCGCTAGTAGATAATCGCCTTGCCTAGTAGTGATAATGTTTTGATCCTCTAAAGATAGGATTATTTCGTTGAAATTCATCCCGTTTTCCGGCCAATAGGATTATCGAGTAATGGTCAAGATTACTCAACTGGCGTTCTGCCTCATTTATGTAATCCAGTCTTGCCATTATAACCGTAGCAGACCCTTTATCAGCTGGTTTAATAACGATATCTCGATTTTGACGAAGCTTAGAGATAGACTGTCTTTCTACAATGGTGAGATAAGGTTTGTTTTAGTATTGACCACCTGTTCAAATTATGTACTAAGTTTTGCAACACTGGCAGTAATCTCGGGGTCCGTGATTGGCGGTGCATAACCAGTTTTTTTTCCAGTAAACTTTGTTTTCTGCCAATTACAGCTTCTGTTTCTATCTGCTCTAGCCAAAGTATCGCGATAACCGAACTATAACTGGATTTCTGAACCTTAAAATCTATGTCAGAGTATTTTGGGGGGATGGGACGAAGGAGTTGCCATGGTGGCACTTGTCTGATGCCGTGGAGACGAGATGTTTGGTAAGGGTTACACTATTTTTGCCTCAGCCGAAGTTGGGGTGGACATTAGTTTAAACCAAAATGTTTAAGCCAATGTTCATACAAGCAATTTGCTGTGTTTTCAATCCAATGAATTTGATCCTGACAAACAACATTTCGGGGAATTGTGTTCAGTGTAGTCATGTTGGTAGCTGCAGAATTTAGATCTTTAAGGCCGAAATGTCATTGGCTGGTAATTTTGTTGATCACTGTAGCTCTAAGAAATACAAAAGATATTTGGAGAAAGTCTGCCTAATACTGGTCATCATGTTCTGTATTTGCGGAATTGGCCTTGGAGTTTTCTTATTGTTTATTCATACAATTATTATAAGATTTTATGGTTGTAGCCCTTTTTAATTTTGAGTGAGTGTCAATACATTCAAGTTTATTTAGTCATAAAGAGAAAGCGATTTCCGAGAAAACCAATGATACATACTTAATAGCCCTATTCATGTCCCTGTCACTATGGATCAAACATTCAAAGTGTGTTTATTTACTGGGGTATTTAAAACATTATAAATTCTTCTTAAAATAATATTGGAAGAGAAACAACCTTGGTCACAAACGTGTCTATGGAATAGTATAACGTTGTATAGTTCACGTCAGTTATTCCAACCACGTTTAGTGGAAGCGGTTCTAAAGACACCATACGTGTAAACACTTGTTAAACGCTACATAGTTTTCAAAAGCATCTCGATAGTGAATAGTTTAAAGAACATTAACATTGTTTACTGTTCCGGTATTGGTCAACTACGTATGCCTTGTATGTCTCGTAAACGTGTCACATCGCTGCTTACGCAACGATAGCATTAGGTAAAACAAGCACCTAAAGAGGTGCAGATTTTATTACCCCGTGGTGAACGGGGTCTACATCTTTCTCACTCTCTTGTTGGCGCTTTTGTTGTTGTTGTTCTTCTTGTTCGTTCATGTTGTTCTTGATGTAACACTAACTAAATGGACTATTTCTCTGTCAATAATGTTAGGATTGTTCTGAAAATTAAGCAATATATACCTGATAGTATTACGCAAGTCATAACGGAGCCGGAATTTTCATAAATTTTATCATGGTTTTCTTAAAAAGCGAGTTTATAAATGCACACAGCACAAAATATCAAGACTTTGAGGCATATATTATTAATACATGCTTCAAAGGCTTTGAGGCATATTTTAAAAATACATGCTTCAAAGCCTGCTGTCACATGATTCGTATTTGCTGCAGGCCACAGGTTATGTCTCGCAGTGCGGACTTGTTTTTTAATATGTGGACGAAGAGACAATAGGAATGTAGCAAAATAACGTTGAGTCCATCAACTGAAAGACAGACAATATGTATGTATCCGATGCTGTGCCTTTCCTCCTTTTCACTACAACATGTCACCCAGAAAAGGGACAGTCCCCACTTTGGCACAATACATTTAACCACTATATAGTTATAAGACTTAGCTTTATAAATAAGGTCAATGGAAAATTCAAACTAGACTGACGTTTTAGAGATCATTTTATGCCAAGAAATTGATGAAAATTCCAACTGTAATACATCACAAAAACATTGTAAAACTAGAAAATGTTGAATTATTGTTTGTCAAACATTAGAGTTTGTTTCAGTTTAAATCGTTGACGACTTCAGTCCGATAGATTAGCCTATATTTTGCAATAATATCTTAACAGCACAGTGTTTCTTTGATATATACAAATAGTTTTACTACATATTAAGTAGATTTTATACATCTAAGTTAAATCAACCGCTACGTAGTCTCAAGTCAGCGTTTATGTTTTTATTTGTGTCACCAGTCGATTATAAAGACAAAAAACATAGAAGTTCTAATTCATATACATTGCAGTTCCAACAATATAAGGTCGGCTGTTGCGATAATAAAAATCTACACATATATTAATGACCGAAGCATCGAGGATAACTGTACAAGGTACAAAATACCAAATGAAAAAAAAATACAAACACTGCCATGACTGTGACTTGGTCATGAAAATGTGTAAAATTAATTCCATCGAAAAAAAGCAAATTCAAAGCAAGCATTCGATTTATAAACGTGCTTTTTGTATAGCTGTAAAAATACAAACATTCCTTGAACTGGTTATACACATATGGAGCAATAAAAGTCTACTTAACTGCCTATCGCTTTTGGGATTGAAGTGATAACCTCTTATGTCTAACTCAACCCTTTTTATTTTGAAATTTGTAATAGCATGGCAAAAAGTAAAGCTTGAATACGATCGTAAACAAGTAAAGCAAATAGTTTATGGTGAATGGAACGAAGAATATCAAACAAAAACTCTACTTTAGATGTTGACAACAAATGAAGATGTATTAGGATATTAAACATACTTGTTCACTCAATTTGATGAAAGTTATCGTTTATGTGTCTTTGCATAAAAACACTGACAAATAAATGCACTTAGAGTATTGGCAGAAGGGCAAAAAAACATATTGACAAAATCGGCAAGCAGTTTTAGCACAACTCAAAATGTATATAAAAAAAAGAGTACGACAAAACAAATTAACATTACTCGATCCATGATCCTGCGAATAAGTAAAAAAAATGCGTTTGACGTCATGAAGAAATTAATCTCTTTTCACACGAGCAGAAAACGGATATTAAACATACATTATTTTTGACAATCCAAATACATCACTTAATACGACCTTATTTTCTTTAAATTGAATACTTGAAATGCATATTGCATTCATGCAAAACTAAATATAGAAAACCCGTCAAGGTACCATCTGTAAACATTGTGGTGTGGCTTTTTCTTCGTTCAAATACACCCATGTTAACCTAAGCAAGACTTTGCCGTATGCGCCGCATTGGTGGGAGGAACACAGATACGAGAAGATCTACCAAAAACTAAATAAAAGCCAATGCTATGGAAAAGTTTAGTCCACAAAATCTTAAGGCATTACCACAGTGATACATATCGATTAAAATCAGAACATTTGTCGCTTTTCGCATTTATTTGCCGTGTACAAGAAATAAGATTGCGCGATTGTAAGTCAATGGGACCTTGACATAAGTGTGAGACGATCTTAATTAACTATTGTGTTGCAGACTGGAATGATCATTCGCGCCATACCTGTCCTGCTCAAAGTGTTCCCAATCTCCTCACAGTGTTAGGTGTTGTAAGACAGGCCACGGCTTACATTAATCTTACCTTCATTGGAGTTATTGGTTTTTATATTAGTATTATATTTACTATTTTATTGAGGCTTAGACAAGCATGTCTTTCGTCACTAAATAAACATGGTCAGGCTACATAAAGAGTGACAATACAGGTCGTTGCATGACAAATTGTACGACTTCGGTGTACGAGCATCCAGAATGAAAATGTCAATAACAAAAACTATCAGATAAAATAATTATTTGATGTCTATGCACTTAAACTACATTAAGCATTGACAAGTTTGGTTTATAGTTCTCTCACTTCACTTAAACAAATAAATACATAATAAATTAGTTGAATACATTTATTTGCCAACAGAATGCAGAAGATTTTAAACATTGTGTCAAAACTCCATACTGTGTTAAAATGCACTCGTTTGTTTTATTCTTAAGCATCGAATCATCTATTCCTATATGGTTGTCGCACGATGAGAATTGCTTCAATTGTGCCTTGATTGTATGCTGCAAAAGTGGAATGGACACTGTACTCCTTTATAAGAATTCATTTTGTCTTCTTATTGGACCACATGTGGCAGATTCTGGCATCTCCTTATAACATATTAAAACGGTTCCTTTTCCATCCTCTCCGCATTGGATTTTTCCACGACAAACTCTTCTCGGTCTTCGTGATCAAAAGAAGTCGAAAACTTGCCCACTTCCTTTTCTGCAGAGATTTGGTGAGATAAAGAATGGTTACCAGAATAATTCCTTTATCAACACGGATGGATCGAAGGCAGAAGAAAGGGTGGCAGCTGCAGCAGTCTGGTTGCATTAACAGGCCTCCCTCCGCCTATCTTCATCCATCATTCAGTGCAACAGCCATGGCTATTTCACCTGCTCTAGACCTTATACCCGTGCATCATCTTACAAAGGCCGTCATTGCAGTGAGTCACTGTCGTGCCTTTTAGCTATTGGCAAGGCCAAGTACCCATTAATCCTGCACATTTTAATACATTTAAAAAGTCATCTGACAATGGAGCACAAATTGTCGTCTGCTAGATACCTAGCCACTAGGGTATCCGTGTAAATAAACTTGTATACAGGGAGGCAAAAACAAAAGCATAAATCTAAAGCCCAATACATCCAAAAACATAGCTAAGTTTTGGCAGGGTGTACGGAGCAATCAAGTCCGCAATAAACTTTTTGATATACACCCTATCATAGCACAAAATTATTATTCCCATGGAATGTCTCGAAAGGATCAAGGGGTTCCAGCGCGATGTCGTATAGGCCACAGTCACCTCACGAAAAAGCATCTCCTCGACAAAGACGAACAGGAACCAAAGTGTGTAATTTGTGACTGCAACAAACACAGATTGGTTGAATGTGTGGACTTTGCCCCTATTAGGCAACAGTCTCTCTATACAGGACTTGTTTGGCAATATTTCAGGCGATGTTGTCATCAAGTACCTCAAGAGGAACGGTGTATGTTATAAAATATATTTTTTTACTTCAATGAAAATTGTCATGGAATTTTAAAGACTGCTTAATTTACTTACATAGTGCTTGCATAACTATAGTTACTATATAATATCATTTGAAAACTAACTTATTTCCAATCTTTATATCTGAAACATTTTCGCATGTTTCAATGCCTATTTATAATTTGTGTGACTTATGTCTATCATACTTACTTCACTTTATTTATCTTTTTGTTATACGGCCTTGGATAATTCAACATTGGAAGAGATCAATCTTAAAATCTAATGTGTTTAAATGTAAAATGTTCACGCCACAGCGTAGCAGAAATACCGCTTAAACACCAGTCCATCAATTAATTAATCAACCAATATATTACTTGGGCTAAACTATTCGTATGGCTACCTTATTTTGTTCAGGGAGTTTCACAACTAAACAGTTTTTGTCATAACTTTTAACGTCTGAAAACTATTAAATAGTTTACGCAGATCCGCTTCCCATCGTTATTGACTCTTTTTTCCCAGACATTATTCAATTGTTATGAAACTCGATGCTTGATGCAGACGGACATGAAATTATTTGTATGTATCAATAGGGGCGGAGAATCAATATCAAAAACGTTTCTTTCTCTTACAATTTGTACACAGAAATCGGATATGTTGTGTACAGCTGTTTCCTGTTCTTGTTTGAAATACACCTTAATTAACATAGGTATACAATCAAATTGATCAATAGGTGAATTGCTGTGACTAAAGTTATTCGACATTTGCTCATGTCGTTTTTCACCTCGTATTGATCATAACAGAAACCTTAGGTGTGTGCAAACTTATAGCTTATTGCAACTTATTGCCTACTTCATTCCTGGAAGCCAGACAATGACGTTGGTGGGATTAACTGGGAATAGAATATACATTAGTCCGCACTTGTTGCGGAGTAACAAATATCCTTTCTTTCTAGCATTTAACGATGTTAAAGTTAAAGGGCCTGATGCTTCCAAAGCTTTGTCGTACAAAGCCATTGTTACTTCACATAAATTTAGGCTTATCCTTAAATCAACAAAGTACATCTGTCTTGGAGAGATTTTATTAACCTTTTGTTGCAAATGTCACGTGACGTTCTCGAATTTCGTTGGTTGTCACGTGGTTACTTTTAATGACCGACACGGACGCCACTGGATTCATTAATCACATTATTTCTCTTCAAAGCACAGGAATGGAGTCCCTGATTGAAAGTACAAAAAGATAGAGTTAGTCACATTGTCAGTGGCTTCCCAGAACTGCCACCTATTTGGACGTAACGAATGAGCACGTCCACAAAACTCATAAAGTTGTTGGGAAAACAACTAAGTGTGTAGCCCACTCTCAAAGGAAGCAGTAAATTAAACCTTCCATAAAACGTTATTCTATTCACACTCTTGTGGGTTACAAACAAGATAATTACATGACATACCTTAATGAAAGTACAAAAATATAGAGTTAGTCACACTATCAGTGGTTTCTCAGAACTGCCACGGTACTTCCACAAGACCGGTATTTATACCGCTGTGACATTTGCATACAAATAACCATACAGACATCCAGAGAAACACACTTAACTGTCGTTGATGTCAGCCAACGCGAAAATCGATTAAGACTGTTAGGATGAATGAAGAAAATGAATGGATAATAGAGAAAGAGCACAAATGTATTAACAGATACTATTTTCCCTGCGACATAAACACAAATTTTCATGAAAAATAATCTTAGATGTATTGTTTTTGGTTGACTAAAGCACGAAAGAAATGACATTCCGGTCAACACTACCTGAAAGCAATAAAACATTTGCAGTGTCCTGTCCTCACACAAAACGTTTAGAGAAGCTTTTGTGATTTTCCTTCGTCTTTCTCTAATCTACTACGTGTAGCTGCAGTAAAACTGCTCATGCTGTTGATAAATCATGAGAATATGTTGTGTCCCACGGTGTATAGGCTATGTACTGCGTTTGTAGGAGATAATCTTTATAATCTATATTAAATTGGGTATAAGATGTGTACCAGAAATAAAAACAACTGAAAGCAGGAACTAATTTGTGTCAATTCTCGCTTTTACATGATCAGACCAGCTCTTGTCAATAGCCAATGTTGCTCAACATGATATTTTAGACAATAACGTGTGTTTGTGTTCGTGTAACACCTCGGAACTGTTAGTCACGTTCCAGTCCCTTTACACGGGGAAGGCGTTCGGGTCATAAATGGGAAGATCCGAAAAGACCATCAATAAGTGGGGGAGCTTTTATGTTTTGTTTTAATCAGCTTGAGATAAGTCTTCTCGCAGATTTAGTATTGTCTGTAATATTTTGGTTGGGATAGAAGGTCCTTTGTTGGTCTATTTCACAAAGAGAAATAGAAAGAAGAGTTTTTTTGTGTATATCTGGATTATAGATAAATAATTTGACATTATTGAAAAATGTACCGTTAAAAAAATGTATTTAAGTTGACAATTTTGCTTGAACAAATATAAACATCGGAGAAAATCTGATACAAGGCAAACCTGTTGTAAATTAAAATTAGGAAAGCGTGACCAATGTTTATCAGTGGGAACATTGAGCCATTCGGATCATTGGATTTCAAATGTCATTCATGATACAACATGGGAAACAGGTTTTTACGTTACGCAAGCTAAACATTTAACTTGACCATTAGGGATTACTCAAGAGCTGCGACGAGACAACACATGTTTCCTTCGTTATAAATAGAGATAGGCATATTAAAAGAGGGGGGTGGGGGGACTTTCGAACGGGGGAGATCATCTGGAGACCAGGAAGGGAGCTGACGTGATATACTAGTAGTTGAGAAATGACTCAGATGGTTCATTATGCAGATCGATGTTTATTTGTAGGACATAGGTTAAATTATAATAATTGTGCATTCGAACGACGATGTATCTGATAGGCACAGCATGGACCAGGCTTTAGTAGGTTGTTTTCAAACTTTTAACGTTTAAGTTAAATACCATGTTTCGTTAAATGAGTTAATATTTCAACTGTGTGTTTCGTGTTAAAATGGCTTCTTAGGAGGGAATGGCAGGCGTCAAGATACATACGGAGAATACAATGGACATTATCCTATATATCGATGTCTATCATTTATTAAGTCTATCTGTTGGCCTGTAGACTGAAGATAGATACAGATATATTGGTTGTCATAGTACAAAAAATGTATATGATACTGAGGGTCGTTATAAACATGTATATAAAGTATGCCTTTTTAACAGTGGTAGCAGAGCGTGGTTTGAAACCAAAAATGTACGCTCCTTTACAGTAGTAGAAATTGTTTTTTTAATTGTCAATATTTTTCTCCGAGACACCAGTTTATTTATTGAAATAGTTAGATTTATTTATTAGAGGTATAGTTAAAATAGTTTAGTAACTTCAGTAAATGTAAAAGAGAATTGTCGGTAACTTAAGTCAATATTTGAGGCTAGTACATAAGCCATGCTTGGTGGAATGCTATAGCAGAATGCCGATACATTGAAGGCTATCAAAGACCAAAAAGTGCAACCAAACATAGCTCAGTGCGTTTTCAAAATGTTCCAAAACCTTGGACTTATGCACGTAATTAAAATGAAGACCCATGGCAGTTCTTGGCATTATATTCAAACATGGCTAATATCATGCGGTGGAATGATTCTGATAAAGCAAGATGTTTAGTAATGTATTTGACAAGCCATGTCCAGCATTTTGCTCTTATTGTAGATGAAAATTTAAAATGTGATTTTGATTTAGTCAAAATTGCTTTAATTGAAAGGTTTCAATCACCTGGCATCTAATGGTTAATTATTCACAGATATATAATAGAAAGCAATTACCAGGTGAGATAGTAGAAACTTTTACGAATGAGATCTTGGGTTTGTGTCAGAAAGTTGAAAAATCTTAGCAATTGTATATTTATGTCAACAATTTGAGTGATAATTTGGGGGTTTAGGCCGGTAACGCCTACAGTCAAGAATAAATATAGAAATTCGCGTATACGTTACCGGACTTGCATGGAGTTT
>JAVFBZ010134568.1:0-17548 GCA_032466195.1 Katharina tunicata
GATCAAATACAACAAAGGCGATCTAGCAATTAGATTCTATACCAATATCAATTATATAGTCCACAAATCGTCCAATGTATATAGCCAACATTCAAGGGCGAATATAACTCAATAACACTAGGGTTTCTGTTATCTATATCATGCCTGGTGATTGTTATTTCTCAGACTAGCACTGTGATAATGTGATATTCTTATTCCAGATTTAACGTTATTTCACTGGTCAATTTCTTTGTGGGATACAGTACACAAATAGTTACCCAGTAAAATGATATAAATTTTTCAAACCTTGGAATTTCTTATATTAGCAGTTATTACATTTTGTCTCCTATAGCATTTTTACCAGTTTTTTTTTTTCGAAATGCTTTTTTCAAAATCATCAAGAGCTAACTACTTATTACACGGATTTATATATTTTTGGCAACCCCTTCTGAAACTTATCAGGAGAATCTACATCAACTAGACATAAAGTTAGTATGCGCAAAGTAGTGAAAATCTCTGCGCAAAATGGTAAAATGTGTTACAAAAGTCATATTAAACTCTATTTCAGTAAAAAAGGTGATGTCACAAATTTCTGAAGAAGGCAATCCAAAGCCAAATCTTTCAGAAACAATCCCCCTTCAATCTGTTGATAATCCCAGTAATACAGCCACCATATTAAAGAATAATTCGATATAATCTCGTCCAATTTACAATGTGGTATCAAATCGATTTCTCTTAGCAACCATTTTTACACAGATTTTGTATCAATCTGTACGACTTGATCTGGACCAGATCATTAAAGTAACCGCGATAACATATTTTAGTAGTTAGTTCTAGTGACGAATGAAGCAATTCACTTAGCATATCAACCAAGTGATCGATTTCACTTGAGAAATAGTCAAACCTTTAATTCAAACTGCTGATAGAATTTTCGTTGAAAATTTTATGTTATATGGATATCGGCGGAACCAAGCCATTAAGCATGTTTTCTTCAAAAGGCGGACATTGGCATAAAAAATAGTAGTAGTAATGTGATGATGTCGATATTAAACCCTTTATATCTGTAGTCAATTTTGGAGGTATAAATTTTAAACCAATTGGCAAATAATGAAATTGAATTAAAAAAAAAGGTTCCATCTTACAAAAAATGTTTATTGGTTAAGCTGCTTTAATATATCGTTTCTATAACCACAACGAAAGCACGATATGATAATTTATTGTTGAGTTCCATAGGCAAATGATATGCCCATGGTTGGATAACTTAACAGCGTGAACCTCACAGTTGCAGATGAATTGAACGATATGATACCAGAATAATGATATACAATATTTTTGTGTCGTTTAGAAAGTGACCGTTAACAGTATTTTCGTTTTTTGGGATAGCTCTCTCTGATACTGAACAGATTCTAGTTCAGAAAATTTTGCAAACTGAGACTCTTGCGGGAATCGAACCCACGACCCTCCGAGCCGCCACCTAAACCACTCAGCCATCCGACCTTCTACAAAAAAGAAGGCTAAAATAAAATAATGACATAGTAAATACTTCTTACTTTTGTTATTATTTTATCACTCCAATTACGTTTTTTTGGCAAACAGTTAAGAAATGTGAAAATTGCTGAATACAGTAACAGACAATATGTTTTATGTGCTTTACCCCGATCAAAATGTAAAACAATATATATATTGGAAAAATCTTTGCCAAATGGCTCTTTGATAGGTTTTTGACAAACCAAATTATAGTGGGTACATATATTGCAATGAGAAGGCGTTAAGTATAAGTTTTTGCAAATCATTTAATTTTAATTTTAGCTTCACTGTACGTGTTCATCTTTCATACTTTTTATAGATTTTTTTCAAAAATAAAGGATGTTGTGTTAGAATTTGTTATAAATTATTTCATCACCTAGCTGACAAGGTATTCAGGCTCAATTCCGTTTTGAAAAAAAAAACAGGCAGTGATTTTTCCGGAAAGTGGAACAACAAAAAAACGGCACTGGACTCTGAGCCTAATTTGGGCGACATCTGACAGCATAAGACTCTTGTCACATAAAGGAAATGAGATATCTTATATAAAAAAGATCAATAGGAGAACTTAATTCCACTGTACATTTTATGTCATGTATTTTTTACTGTACAGTTGTTATTGCCTTACAGAACAGCATAATAAGGAACATGCCGAACTATATGGATTCATTAACAGGACAGCTGTCCTCAGTAGCTAAAGTAACGTGTTTCTAGAAATCGAATATTTTAAAACACAAGCAGACACATCTTCAAGTTACATTGAATTTAAGTTTCCACGTTTATAAAACAATGGGTTGCTTTGTGTTTCTGATTGGTTCAGTTACTGCAGATGCGAAATCTAAGCAGGAAAACTTATTAAGCACGGGTGATCATGCAAATCATAGTTTCAGTGTACAGGGTTCTAAATGATAAATATTGACGTAAAATCTCCGAGTTCTAAGCGCAAAACTTAACTCCTTTCTTGCGCGAATTAAATCTATATTTGATGAAAAGCAGTACGAACGTTTTATTTACATGGTGTGTTCACACTGGAATGTTTATGTTGGCGAAAATCTAATGTAACTGTTATGAAGTCTATAATGTCCAATAGCCCATCTAAGGCATCTTCGCTAACCAAAAGTTCAAGGTACCCTACATAACTCTTGGCAGAACGGTCACCTGTAATCTGAATGTACAGCTATGCAATCGATTGGCTGCCTCTGGATTTGTAGGTACCACTCATATTTCGCGTAAAGGAAGATTCGGCTAGTCGTAATGGCGGCGATTGTCAATAATGAAAGGTACAGAGAGTGTTATTTTTGGACGAAAAAAGGCTAGGAAGGTTATTTTTCTCACCGTTATGAGTCTGTTGTGGTTATCCCTCAATTGTTAAATATTGCATGCCTCTCAAATTTTATATGAGGTCATTTATCGAATCAAGCAGTTCGAATGACGCCATATTGTTTTTATGCAAGTTTCAGGATGTGTTGGCTGACGGTTTAACAAGGAGCATGGGAAAATATATACGTGGAGTAAGTTGCATTATTGTATTGTAGGTCTGTCTAGTGTGAATTCTTACACTGAAATAACATCAGCCTTTAGTCTTCTAGTGTGTGGCTAGTGGCTGGTATTCAGTCAAGCAACAGCAAAACCCGTAATTTCCCAAAACAAACTATATTAAAAGTACGTAACTTAGCTAGTACCTGAGTGTCTATAATTTAAACAAAGAAACTCGGATGACTTGTGAATTGGAAAAAGGATGAAATTAACATGACTTATTATGGACGAAAAACTCGCACTCAATAGCGATAAGACGAGGAAACCTGTTAAAATATTTGCCAAAACAAAATATTTCGATACCAGCGTGTCTAAACTTGTAAGTATGAGCTTCTCTTTATGACGTTTTATTGACCGGGCTGTAGTGTCACCGTTCTCAGACTATGCTGATGCTCGTGACGCTAGAATGCCGTTAGAAGCAGATTTCAGCTCAACTAATTTGTCGCCAAGAATGCAATGATATTAAGGCGAATCGATGATTGGCGAAACATTGTTATACTTACAACTCATCGTGGCTTTCGTCAGTACGAAGGCTTTATTGTGGTATACAACTCTGGAAGTCTTCGCTAATCCTTTAGTTGAGTAACAAGACTAGATCAATTAGGTACACGAAACCGGGTTTGATGGTTACCTGGTAACCCATAAATATCCATGTTCAACTAAATTACATATAAATTATGCAGACAATTGTATTACCATTACAACCTCCGGCTGATGCAAATCCTATTTATTTAGCTCCACGCCTGCATCAATCCTAATTTCATTTCGATGATAATCGAGAACAGTTTGATTCGCCTTAAATACAATTTCCTCATAGGAAAAAAATTTACGTAAATGATTTTGTTTTAAAATAACTGCAAGTTAAGACATTTTTTGTCTTCTATGAGTATACTTTTGATTACTGTATGTTTGACAGTGCAAATAAATTGTGATTTTTTTTTTCAGTTTTATTTTCAATTCTGTAAGTAGAACTGTTAAATAATTAAAAAAAAAATATCTTGGTAACCCACATACATTTAAACAAACGCTCTTCTTTCCACACAGGTTATAGACAATCACAAAAGGATCAAATAACGTTTGTCTTTTCGAATTGCGTTCGTCTCTGTCCTGGCTGAGTGGTGGATTTGATGTTAAGCATAGCGTATATGGTTTACCCAGTCTACACTTTGGCGAATGTGAATACAGATGGTGCTTGCATACTAAATCTTTCAACAATTTTGGGTACACCGTGTTGAAGTTTTGCGGTCGGGTAGCTTTGTCGACGAGGGAAACGTTATTGTAGGTTAAGCCAACACCTTTAATTGACCTGTCCAACTGACTGCATATCTTGGAAATCTTCCAATGCCGTTGAAAACTATTCTGTAATATCGACTTCACGGTTTCGCGAAATTGGCTCATTCACATTTACAGCCACATGAATCATTTGTATAAAACGGTCCATGGATTCACGGACCTTGTATGAAATGACAAGGCGTTTTGAATATAGCTGTGAACGTCATAGCTAGGCTGCTGGCGCTTGACCTGATAACTCGACCTATGAAGAAATTTAAACGCTTTCACATGACTTGATTATCTTGTTGCATTGGTCATTTCGACTTAATGTTATGCAAAATAGTTTTATTTTATTTCTTCATTTTCTTTGCTTTTACCTGCTATATTTCGCTTTTTATTGGCGCATAATGCACTTGATGTCCTATAGGATAAGTTTATCTACATGCGATACAAATATTGCCTGCAACGGTAAATATACATGTAATTGGCTATAAAAATGGCCTGTTATTACACTAAAGCCGATAATCGGAGGGATGTTGAACTAGAATGCAACATGAATGTGTCTTATGTAGGATATATTCGCACGATAACAATGCCATTTGTCTCCGCTGAATTATGTTTGACACAAGTCCAGCGAAAATGACCCGAATGTCCCTCAAAACTCGTCGGTAAAAGTGTCGAGTCAGTTCGATCGACAGCTCTGGTTCAGATGTTTTAAAGTCTATATTAAACTCCTTCGCGATGCTGGATAGCATTTAATCACTCCCTTGCCTTTTCATATGCCACAAAGCTTTATTATGGCATAAAACTCTGGAAGTGTTTGCTAATCTTTTAGTTGAGTAACAAGACTACATTGTAGATCAATTATTGAGGTATAGGAAACCAGGTTTGATGGTTACCTGGTCAATCCATAAATATCCATGTTCAACTAAATTACATATAGTCCATGCAGGCAATTTTATTACCATTACAACCTTCGACTGATGCCAAACCTACTTATTTATCTCGACGTCTGCATTAATCCTAATTTCATTCCTATGATAATCTGAAACAGTTCGATTTTTTATGTAAATGATACTGTTATAAAATAACTGCAAAAAGAGATATTTTCTGTCTTCTATAAGTATCAGTATGTCAGTTTTATTTGCCTTCTGTAAGTAGCACTGGTACGTGTCATTCCCCAAATCATTTAAAAATATCTTGGTAATCCACATACATTTAAACAAGCGCTCTTCTTGATACACACGTTATAAACAATCACATAAGGATCAAATAACGTTGGCGTTTAGAATTGCGTTCGTGTCTGTCTGGCCGTGTGCTGGATATTATGCTAAACATAGCGTATATATTTTGCCCCTTCTATACTCTGGCGAAGGTGAACACAGATGGTGCCTGCATACTAACATTTTCAACAAGATTGGGTACATCGTGATGAAGTTAGAGGTCGGGTTGCTTTGTCGACGAGGGGAACGTTATTGTAGGTTAAGCCAACACCTTCTGTTGGCCTGTCCAGTTGACTGTATATCTAGGAAATCTGCCAAGGCCGTTGAAAAAGATTCTGTAATAACGACTTTAAGGGAAATTGGCTTAGTCACATTTACAGCCACATGACTGTGTCTTATTAAGGATATATTCGCTCGATAACAATGCCATTTGTCTCCGTTGAATGTTTGACACGTCCAGCGAAAACGACCCGAATGTCCGTCAAAACTCGTCGGGAAAAGTGTTGAGTCAGTTCGATCGACATCCATGGTTCAGATGTTAAACTCCTTCGCAATACCGGATAGTATATTATCAATCCCTTGCCAAAGACATCTCCTTTGCGCATCTCCAAGGAATTGTTATTACCAGTTGTATATATACGGTGAAAATACATATATCTCTCGAACTTTTGCCAATTCTTATTCGGGTAACCAAAACTGATTACATATATTATACCCGTTGCTTCTGGAACAAGTTAAACGGTTGTTGTTTCACGGAACCACGGGTTTTATAGTTGACAACGACAGTGGCTTGGTTCTGTTGAGTAATATTTCGCATCAAGTTGAGTGACAATCCAAATAACAAATTTATAGAATAGGAGTAACCCCGGAGAAGGAAGTCATGTTGGTATAGTTAAAGCATTTTGGTTTTATTATGCCATCATGTTTATCTCTAACTGATGATGACAAAATGAAGCCGAAATATAGTATGTCCAAATAACGAGAAAATATTATACTCTGTTCTAGAAATATCACGCATGCCCAAATTCCATCGCGAAAGACAATATGAAAACATGATACAAGATAATGCCAAAAATCAATGAAAGGAATGTTTGATTAACACGTTGACTGATATGTCAGTGCACCTTCCCACCTGCTGAAATCATTTAGTTTGGATGAAATATTTCCGTCCAAAGGTAATACATGATTATCGTTTTGGTAGATTGTTGACAAACCAAACCCAACCAACTTGACACATTAGAACTGTGCGCAAATCGAGTCTAAGGCCGATAACCCACATATTAGGCCTACATATACAATGACAAATAATCCATAACGATTCTATAACGCTGTTCTAGGAATACTTAAAATTGTGATTTGACTGGCTTTTGTTGTACCAGTACTGTTGTTTTGTGTACCCTTCCGTGTGGTACATATAACAATTGAAGTTTTTACTACAAAGGGTCTATTGATTGTCAGACAATCAGTGAAGAAATGTTACCTTCTAATTCCAGAGCAAACGTTATTTCTATGACAAATGTCATTGCTGTTAATCTAGTTGAAACTTTCTATTTTCTCAAATAACCCATTTAGTATTCTCTCTACACGTTGAGCCTTTGATCAGGTTCACTTTATAAGCTATCAATTTCTACAATTTTGGTTCTATGTGCAAATTAAAGACGCCCGACGTCTCATGTAAGCAAAGCATCTGTCAGTAGATAAATTATCGTGTCTCAATTTGTAAAAAAAATATTTGAACAAGCTATTCACTACTTCTGTTAATAATTTCAAATTGTCCTAAAAATCAGTAGAAAACAAGATCACATTATGCATACAAGACGGCCTCCAAACAAGTACTCAAAAATAAGAAGAAAGACTATAACAATAAATAGTGAAGATCTGATCGTTTGATATGAGATATTTCACAAACGAAACTCGGCTTTATTGTTTGTGATATTCTTGTTCATATAACTATAGAATTAAAGGGTAATTCCATCAATTATATTCAAATTACAGAACTGGTCCGGAGGATGACCACTTTAAGACGTCTCATTCTATCTCCGCAAAATCGATTTTCTGAAGCAACCATTCACACACGTCTGTATGTGGACACAGGGGTCAACCCGAATGACACGATCTGTTAGAGGGACCATGGTTACATAATTTAGTACTGGGTCTCTGGGGAGAATGATACACGGATCTAGACAGTCCGCTAAGTATAACTACCAAATGAATTTATTAGAAGTGAAAAGTAGTTGACTACAGATTATTGCGTCGGCACTGCGGTCACTCTAGATCATTTATCAGGCCATTCTAAAGGCAAAGTACCGCGGCTGTCCGTCTTTCGTAAATCACGTATGTAGTCGCGCTGTGCTACAAATTGTAACTGCGAAGCCAAGTCATTCATGGTATAATATACCAGTTGTCCGATGTCGTAGTCCCTTAACCGAAAAATTGATAATAAAATAGGAAGGATGAAGCCACATTCAAAAAATAAAACCAGCAAAAAAAAAACCCTTGCTTGTTGTTTGTGTATTTATTCACGTAATTATGATTATATACGATGTGACTTCGTCAGTCATATGTTGGATTTTAAAAGATGATTTAATAACACACTACAATAAAGTTAAGCAGTAAGTCCCAATATTTGGATCTAATCCACAGCTTCAAGTGTAAATAACATACAAATTGTAGGATGATGCTATCGCTTAATATCTTTTTTGCAGGTGGATTGAACCCTTCAAAACTAGAATAATTATATTTTACTTGATAGGCGTTTAAGTTGTAATCTGTAAAATGATCATCAGATCCTAATTTCGTTCGTATGTTTATCACAACAAAGCACTCATATAGTCAAGTATGCAAACATAGTATAATTTTAAGAAGTATTTACAATATAGCTAGGATAAAATAAATAGAAATGATAGATTGGATAGCAACTAATATACATGCATAAAGAAGGTTTATTTCATCTAAAATATTTTCCTCTTTGTAATACCAAATTTTTTCAATCAGTTTTAAGTCAATGTATTTTAATTGTACGCTATATATATTATTTGGAAACAACAGTGACTGGGTTTGTTGTAGTCTAAATTAAGTGTATGTATTTAAAACGTACACTAGTTATTCTGACTAAACTACGGTTATTAGTAATGTTGTAGTTTTAATGAAGTGTGTCTCTTTTAAATGTGCACTAGTTATTCTGACGTAAATGTAATTGCTGGTTTTGTTGTAGTTTTAAAAAAGTGTATGTAATTAAATGTACATTAGTTTTGTTGTGAGTATTTGGGAAACATTAACACAAGGAACGCATCAGGAATCATGCCAACTGAGAAAAAACAGATTCTAGCAGGGAATTTTTTCTTGTCGACACAAACTCTGCATGTTAACGACAATTAATATTCTGGTCAATCTGCTGACTTACTCTGTTGCTGTTTTTGCTTCACTGTCGTCTATTCTGTTTATTTCTTCCTACTGTCAACAGGCTATTGATGTTTTCGGTTTTGATGAGAAATTCTGTCATCACCTAGTTGACAAGCTACTGTGTTTAAAATTCTATTGTAAACCAGGTAATACGAAGAGCTACTAACTACTACTGACAGGCTCAAAACCTACCTTGTTCAACATCTGACAACATAAGTCTCCTGTCAGTTCAGGGGAAATAGTTTTTCTTATTTAAAAAAAAAAGCCAGGAGAAAGGGGGAAAATTCTGTAATGCCGTTTTTTCTACTTTCAACATATTTTTGGCATTGATGAGGAATTATTGACAAGCTTTTCAGGTTAAATTTATTTTTAGAAAGCAAGGATCCAATACGGTGGAATAATACTAACGACATCTGACAGTATCTTGCACTTTCCAGGAAATAGTTATCTGATTTGAAAAACAAAGTACCAGGAGAAAAAGCTAAATTATGTGATGCAGTTTAATTTGTCATATTTCTCACGCCCACTTCTTTACCTTTCTTAATTTCTTAAAAAATACAATTAGACGTTACAGAAACCTGGAATCATGTCCTATCATATCACTTTTTTTTTATCTTTATCTTTTCTATCCGATTCCCTGTGACGTCGACATTTGCATCGTCCACTTCTATGCTTTTATTTATTTCCTTAACAAAATTCTTTACAGAAATTACAGAAACCTGCAATTATATCCTATAAGCAACCCGTTTTTATCTTTATCTTTTCCCATCCGATTCCATGTTACGTCGCCTATGTCATTGCTTACTTATTTACCTGTAACTACTTATTAAAAAAAACAACAATCTTTTCAGTTTCGTTTTATCTATTCTTTTATCCGATTCATTGTTACGTCGGTTATGTCACCATGAATAGAAGTGAATTAAAAGGATTTTACATGTTATGTTGAAGTGGGCAGAAATAACAGAAAATATAACACATTATATATCAATATTATATATTTGGAGGGTAAACCATACAAGTTAACACAGCTACGTGGCTTTCGTCAGTATAATGTCTTATTGCGGAATAGAGCTGGACAAGCCTTCGCTGGTCAGTAAGTTATAGTTTTGCTGTTTGTTTTTTTTTTTGTAATCTTTTATATGTAACAAATTACATTTAATATTGAGGTATAGGAAAGGAGACGGTTGCCTGATCAACAGATACAAATTGAATTTAGTTCATACTTTCAATTTTATTACCATGATAACCTCCAGTTTAAACTATTCATATATATGTAGCTTTCCTTTTGCATTAATCCATTGATGCCGATGAAAATCTAGATGATCTGTTAAAAAATGATTGATGATCACGTACACTTTAATAAACAAACAATCATTGCAGAGTGTCGTAAAACTAAGACGAAATAACAATAACAGGCAAGGATAAAAATGTGTGTCGTTTTAATTGAATTCGTGTCGGTCTGGTGAGTGATGGATTTGACGTTAAGCATAGCGTACATGGTTTGCCCAGTCTAGACTCTGGCGAAGGTAAATACAGATGAAGCTTGCATACTAACTCTTTCTTTAAGTTTTGGCACAATGCGATTTGAGATAAGATGTGTGGTCAGGGTGATTTGTCGACCAGAGAAGCATTATTATAGGTAAAACCAACACCTTAAATTGACCTTTCCAGAGGATTGTATATCTATGAAATCTGCCAATGCTGAAAAGATTCTGTACTAACAACTTCAATGTTTCGCGGAATAAGATCCATCATAAACAAATCATGAATGTATTTGGTATTCATAAGGACTTTTTGTTGTCCCCTAGATGGCATGCTTTACGGTTAAGTTCATTTTTAAACATTTATGAGCTTGAATACAATTAACGACAGTTTCAACACCTATCTTATGCCATATCTGTTTATTACCATGACAACTAGTTGATACAAATCGTATTTATTTAGCTCCTCTTTTGCATAAATCTTAATTACATTTCTACGCTGTATGTTAAATTTAAAACAAGTTAATTCACTTTTAGTAAGATATGTTGATACGGAAGATTGTTACGTTAATGATTTTATTAGAAATAATGACTAAAAATAATTTTTATTTCTTCTATGGGTATAATTTGGAATACGTTTTGTTTGACAGTGCAGCTATAATACATTTTTTTTGTCAGTTTTGTTAGCATTCTGTAACAATTACAACAAAAACACATCACTAACAAATCATTTCAAAATTGGTTTATAATCCACATACATTTAAACAAACAATCTATTTCCCAGACACTCGTAAAGTAGACGCGATACAAACAATCACAGACAAGGATCAAAGAACTTCGGTCTCTTGTAAAATGAATCCGTGTCCGTCTGGTCGAGTGGTGGATTTAATGTTAAGTATACCTTATCTCTTTTACCCAGTCTAGACTATAGACGGTAAATACAGATGGTACTTGCATACTAACTTTAAGTTTGGGTACGGTGCGATGTGAGATAAGACGTTTTGTGGACCAGGGGAGCGTTATTAAACATGTAGGTTAAGCCAACACGATCAATTGACTGTAATCTTGGAAATTTTCCAATGACGTTGAAAAAGAAAGATTTTGTAATAACGACTTCACAGTTTCGCGGAATTGGCTAAAATTGGCTAAATCACATGAAAAGCCACATGAAGGTGTCTTATTGTCGGAAATATTCCATGGATAACAATGACATTTGTTTCTGCGTTATCGGCTGACAGTAACCAGCTTTGGTGAATTCTATGAAATGGGTTAAACAGGAACCATATATAAACAATAAAAAATAGTTAATGATTCGTAATCAACGACTTTTGACAAACAAAATTAAACTATTTGGCATTTGGGATCAAACGCAAATACAGGCGTCTTGACAATCACACTCAATGTTTATATTTAACCGGCAACCCACAGAATAGGCCTACCTACACATTGACAAATAATCGATAACCATTCAATAACGCAGCTCAGGGAGCACTTCGGTTGTAATTTGATTGATTTGTGCTGCACCTGGGCTGTTGTGGTCTGTACCGTCCTTATGATAACAATCACATTTATTATTACAAAGTGTCTTTTGTTTGCCAGGCAATCGATGTGAACATGTAACCTTCTAATTCCATCGTTATTTCATTGCTGCATTTCCATGCTAGTAATATATTTCAAACTGTCTATGTTCTAAAATACCTCCTTTGGTACACTTTCTACACTTAAATGACCTTGAAACATTCGAATGTGAAAGGAAAACCAAAGGTTATTCACTTTAGAATTACCGTTATAAGGCAAATTGTTGAAAATCGGATCTTTTCATATGAATTATTTCCCAAAGACAATTAGGCTTTATTGGGATTTTCTTGTTCCTAAATCTATGGTATTGAAGGTTAATAAGACTCAAATATATATGTAGTATCGAAAATAGACAATAACTAAACAACGTTTGATGTACGCTCACCACAATTACCAGGATTTATCATATGTCAACATTTATTTAAAGGTTATATAACCAGAACAGTTCATCGAGTAGGCATTAAGTTAGTAGGTGTTTATTATTGACAATCTCTACACAAACTGGAAAATATGCATTAACGGTCAAACTAAACTATCAGAAAAGTCATGTCACAAATTTCTGAAGATGAAGGTGTGAAGTCAAATCTTGCTGAAAAGATTTCTCTATATGCTTATTTAAAAAGAAAAAGACGATGATCCCAAAGAAAAAGAAAATCAAATGATCGGATCTCTTCAAATAACACTGTGTTATCAAAGTTCTATTTTCCCAAGCAAACGTTTGACACACATTTTACATCAATCTGGATGAATTGAGCTGGGCCAGACCATAGAGTTACCATGATCACATAATTTAGAAGTTAGACCCAGTGGCGAATGGACGTAAAAGCTTTATACACTTAATACAACTACTGATGGGTTCCACGTGAGAAATTGCCAACGAAGAGCACATATACTGCAACAGCTTTATGCTTAATTACTTAGATAAAAAGTACTATTTTTACAAAGTAAGACACTATAAGTACTGGTCAAACTACTATTATTTTGCGTATTAGTTTCTAACTGTAAACTTATACAATTCTCACGCATCAACACCGATGCCTCAAGTTTGTATAACACCGAACTCTTCCACGCATCGTTACCATAAATTACGAAAGCCAGATGTGACCATTCATGTTTTAGGTATGTTTGAAATAAAAGTGCGAAGTCAACGTTTTAATGAAATCTGCTGGTCGACTTTTCTTTGAAATTTGATGATTTCTCAATATCGGAAGAACCAGGTCAACAAGCACATGTTTTGAAGATGGCGGGCACCTTACTTATTAACTTGATTCAGTGGCATTTAGAAGATGGAAACGTTTATGTACCAAAATGTAACATGGACAGATTTTCAACTAACATCGAATGCTCATGTCCTTAACTGCCACGTGTCCATGCTGCAAACGCATAACTTGATTTAGTGGCATTGATAAGCTTGTAACGTAACGAAACATAACTTGAACACCGTCCTAGCGTCTCGACAAAGTTGAATATCTTACTTATTGATATAGAAAATATTAATAGCAATATAATGACGTTGATATCAAACAATTTTATCTGGATAGATGTCTTTTCACAGCTCAGTAATTTTCAACAAAGGGACCGGAAATTGAAGTGAAGATGAAAAAAAAGTCGATCTTACATGAATGGTTATTGGTTAAGCTTCCTGGTCTGCATAAGGAATAGTTCGTTTGATCACAACGAAAAAATGGTAACATAGTTAACTGCATATTTCCATCGGGAAATGAGACACCGATGGTTGGTAATCCAATCACGGCGTGAATCACAGTGTTGCAGAAGAATTAAACGATATCATCTCAGGAACAATTGCATTGTTAAGCTTAATGTTTAAGTCCTAGCATCACATAGAAAATGACCGTACGATTCCAATTCATGTGTATTTTTAAACGGCGTTTCTGGTTTTGGATTTCATTGGTTCGAATATTCAAAACTTAAGAATGTCATTCGGGTAGCTTTTAAATTTACTGTAAGAGAACTGCAAATGGATTGTTTCGATAACACCAAATAATTTGAGCTTTGATTTACATGAGTAAGTATTTTAAAGTGTTATTGACTACAAAAGAACGAAAGATAGACTCATAATTATCTAAACAAATCTATAAATCGGGGAATTATGTTAAGTATTAGAGAAAAAAAATCTACTTTTATGGCAGAGCTTTAAACTTTCAAAGAAATTCACCGAGTTCTCTTAATCCCCGCAATTTTACTCGCCACCACAGGTCTTAACAAGGATTGAATGACAAAGCAAATCAAAAAGCTAAGCGTAAGCGCGAACAAGAAATAATGGTTTAAATTATAGAAAAACAAATGCAACATGATCTAAATTTAGCACAAATAGTGCAATTTGACCGTAATAGGCAAATAAATGTTCTGTTGTAAAAATCTTTGCCAAAGGGCTATTTTATTGTTTTTTGGCAATATAAATAATGGTGGGTACACACATCTTAAACATCGGCGTTTAGTATAATGTTTTTGCCAATTATTTGATTTTCATCTTTGCTTCACTGTCCGCGTTTAGCCTTGTTTTCTATTTTCATAGTCTTTTTGTCACAAATATAGGATGTGACGTAGCCTTTGTAAGATATTCAGGTATAATTCAGTTAATAAAGCTGATTGTGTCTCAAGGTGGGACCAAAAAATCGACACTGAATTCTGGACCTGCTTTACGTGACATTTGGCACCATACGTCTCTTGTCACTTGAAGAATATGAGATATCTGATTTTGAAAAAGATAAATAAGAGGACACAATGCTGTGTAAATTTAATGTCATGTTTTACTGGACCGTACATTTTTATTTTATTTTACAGAACAGCATAACAAGAAACATGTCGTAGCTAAAGTAACATGTTTCTAGAATCCAAATAGTTTAAATGATGAGCAGACACATCTTCAAGTCGAAGTGAATTTATTTCCCCAAGTTTTATTAAAGTACAATGGTTTCCTTTGTGTTTTGGGTTTGTTCAGTTTACTACAGATACTGGCGTATACGGTTGAAAGCAAGTAAGAAACTTTATTTAGGTGTTATACTTTCTAGCAATTTAAACTTTAGAGCTCATGTAGAGGGCATAGTCGAACAATCTTTAGAATGTAAGGTTAAATAATGATACATTGTAAGGCTTTTAATAATATCTGTATGGTCCCCTTATCAATCATTTTTTTTATAATGTTGAAAGGAAGCGCAGCTAACCTTTGTTAAATGTCTGTGTTTTAAAACAATTTTAATTATATTTATATTTTAGCTTGCAAACATTTTAATCTTCCTTTTCTTATCTCAGAGAAGGACTGAGACTGAGTTCCTTTGTTTGTTCTTGTCTTGTAACACTTCTATGCTCCTAGATAGGGCAAGAAAACTTTTCTGTTCAGAAGCAGACAGAATCGTAAACAAATTGTAGGCACCAATCAGATTTCACGTACGGGAAGATTCGGCTAGTCGCAATGATTTTATGCAAGCTGTAGGTTGTGTTGACTTAACATGAGAGTTCACGCGTGGAATAGGTTGCTGGACGGTTGGTTTACTGATGTTTCAGTCACCACACTAGCCACTTTGGTTGTGGTGTACGTTACACATTCTGCATTCTTGCATTAGAGTAACCTGGAACCTTGAAAAAATATATATGTTGACTAAGTTGGTGGACGGTTTACTGTTGTTCTGAAGTGTCATCGTCCTCATACTGTCCATTTTTTGTTGTGGCGAAATTTACACATTTTGTATTTTTAGACTAGACCAGCCTGTACCTGTTCTGGTGTGTTGCTCGTGGCTCTCGGCGGATATTGAGCCATGAACTGCAAAACTCGTAATTTCGGCGTTATTACAGCACGCAAAACAAACAATATTAACATTATATAAGTCGGCTAGTACTTGAATAGTTAGTTAGTGCAAACAAATTAATTGGGATGACTGATTTTGTTTACAGCAAATATATACACACAATTTATGGAACCTTGTTAAGTAGAAAAAATAGACATCAACAGGACATATTATAGACGAAGAACTTGCACTACTCGTGATAAGACGAAGCAAACTGTTAAAATATATGCCAAGAGAAAATAGCTATACCAGAGTGTCCAAACTGGTAAGCACGGTCGCCTCTTTTTGACGGGCTGTTGTGTCAGCGTTCTCGGACTATGCTGACTCCCGTGACGCTGAAATGACTTTGATGCAGATATCATCTCAATTAATTTGTCGCCAAGAATGCAATGCTATTAGGTCCATTGGCGAAACATTGTAAAATTTGCAACTCATCATGGCATTCGTCAGTACGATGACTTTCATCAGTACGAAGACTTTATTGTGGCATAAAAGTCTGGAAGTCTTCGTTCATCATTTAGTTGAGTAACAAAACTAGATCAAATACTGCGGTATAGGAAATCGAGTTTGATAGTTGCCTGATTATTCCATGATATTAACGTAAATGATTGTGTTTTTAATAAACTGCACGAAAATATTTTTTTGTAATTCTATAGGTACAATTTTGAATACTGTATGTTTGACAGCAAAACTACCATGTGACTTTCTTTTAGCGTTTTAGAGTTTTGTTAGCGTTCTGAAACAAGTAGAACCTGGACACTCACAAATCATTTCAAAATTGGTTGATAATCAACATGCACTAAAACAAACAACCTTTTTGCCAGGGTATCGTAAAGCACAGACGATAGAAACAATCACAGGCAAGATCAGCGAACGTTCGTCTGTTTGAATTGAATTCGTGTCTGTCCGACCGAGTGATGGATTTGATGTTGAGCATAGCGCATATGGTTTACCAAGTCTAGACGCTGACGAAGGTAAATACAGATGTTGCTTGCATACTAACTCTTTCTATAAAATTGGGTACAATGAGATGTGAGATAAGAATGTTGTGGTCAGATTGATTTGTTAATCAGAGAAGCGTTATTGTGGGTTAAGCCAACACCTTAAATTGACCTGTCCAGATGAATGTTTATCTTGGAAATCTGCCAATACGCTGTTGAAAAAGATTCTGTAATAACGACTTCACAGTGTCGCGGAATTGGCTCAATCACATTCAAAACCACTTGAATGTGTCCTATGTATGATATGTTCGCTAGATAACAATGCCATTTGTCTCCGCTGAATGATGTTTGGCACGAGTCAAGCAAAAACGACCTTAATCTTATTTAGTGGTCGACGCTCGTCGTCGACGCTATTAGGTACCCGCGTCGAGTCACTTCGACCAACAGCTCTGGATCAGATGTTCCAAAGTCTTTATTAACTCTTTCATGACGCCGGAGAGTATATAATCGATCCTTGCCAAAAACATCTACATCGCGCATCTCTAAAGAATGGTAATTACCAGTTCAGTACTCACATACCGTGAAAATACATAGATCACTCGAACTTCTGACAATTCTTATTTAGATACCTAATAAGGCTTATTGATTCGATATATTTTACTCAAATAGTTTAATAGAACAATTCAAACTGTTTATGTTCACCTTGACGCTTCTAAAGTGCTTAGCGGTAATGACAGTGGCTTAGTTCAGGTAAATCATATTAGCTTTAGGGGGGGGGGGGGGGGGGGGGGGGGGCCCAAAAAAAA